>CAIGRO010267635.1:0-11247 GCA_903798355.1 Fraxinus baroniana
TGCCAGTTCTTACATCCCACAACCTAAGCCATTAGTTCAAAATATTAGATTACAAAACTATACATGCATGTAATCAGAAATTCCAGAAATCAATGTAGAAGTTAGCAGAAAATTGATGGATTTGACCATGCACAGAACGTCTCTTGATATCTTGATCCTAATGAGAAATCTGAAAATTCTTTAGGCCAGGGTAACGAGTGCAAATGTAATAGTTGGGAAGTTGCAAGGTACTATAATTCAATCAAATGCTTCAGTGAGCAAGGTCTAAATCTAGAAGTCGCTAACAGTTGACCAAAATGAAAAAATTGTAAAGGGTCCAAAGCAAACTCACACACTATAAGTAGGTTGCATCAGTCAATGATCAAGCAACCGCTAAATTCAGCCAGGAAAAAATAATTTTACATGCCAAAAACTAGCACAGATAAAGACCCTTTTCTTCTATTTTCTGACATCAGAAACTTGAATACTATCTCATGAACAAGCATCATATACTACTGAGATGTTTAAAAGATTTAAAAGAAGTAACTTAAACTACCTATGAGGAAACAAATAACATCAAACTCAAATTCTGTGTACATACCTCACCCCGCCAATATCAGTACAGGTACTTAAGATAGTTTGGTCACTATGGAGCCAAGCAAGAGTTCTTACTGAGCCAGGAGAATTTTCAACTTCCCTGGGAGGAGCATCCAGTCGATTTAAATCAAATATGCGAAGAACTTTTTCAACGCCTCCAGTTAGCAAAAGCTGTGTATCCTGCAAAATTGATCAAATAATTTAATTCATTGATATCTGCCAAAGAAAAAAAAAAAAGCATAGATTCAATGCCACATGATATTTAACAGTATTTATATGTTGATAGTGAATTGCTGGCTGTTAAAGTTGAGTTGGTGAATCTATTTGTTTAAACACTGATTAAAAGGAAATGCACATGTCGACCTGGCACTAAACTTATTCAACTAAAGATGAATTTTCATATGGACTTAATAAATCTAGTACTTCTCAGCTCATGTAATGCAGTCATTGATATCAACTTGAGTAACTAGTAAAAATCAATCATGCTATAGGTACAAACAATTTTGACAAAAAATGTTTGCCAGCAACATTTGGCATGCATTCATTGGAAGATGGAAAAAATAAACAAAACATGTGAATCACATTTCGCCACGTCACCGTCGGTAAGAAATCTGTCAGAAATTTCCAGTGCTTGGGGCGTTTTCCAGCAAAAAAAGGAAACTAATACTAAACCACTTGACAATTATGAAAGATATTTATCAAAAAATGAAAATGTCTAGAAAAGAACTTCTGGACAAGTTACTCATATTTAAAGACCTTAAATCGGGGGAAGAAACCTATGCTTGTAAGCCAATATGAATGCATTCAACTTCCACAAAACTGAGTCTTGTATGCCGTGCATTTATAGCAGGGCTATCAAAAGCGAGGAATCAAAATTATATTAAAAAATAAATAAAATCCATGGTCACGATCAGTTTCATATTACAGAGGTTTCATATTTTTGGCAAGAACTAAATAAAACTCATTTTACCCTAAGAGATGTTTAAACTTGACCAGCATTAACATCTTGAATCATTTTAGGCTATGTCTGGCAACGATTAAAAGCAGGTAAATAATTGCTTTTCAAACCGTTGAACAAAGCAACGGTCCAAAAATCCAGATTTGCTGCTGAATTCTGTCTCTCTGTGTCAGACTTTAACGGGCTAAAAATCAATTTCTTGGAATGGAAATCGTGCCCAGACAAGCCCTTAATCTTTAATACATAGTAAAACATGAATATTTAATCCATTCACTTATATTAATATTTGACCACTGCAAAGGCCATGCAATTGAATTAATGAATATTTGGATGAATGATATAACAAGATCTAACTTTCACATGGCGCTGCAGCAAATAAAACTCAATTTAATAATATGAGCTCCTCATAAAAAATCCCAACCAGGTGAAAAGACTTGCATCATAATGTCCTCATAAAACTTGAAGAGGCACAAAGCAAAAATATTCAAACATTTAAAGTGAGCACCTCTGAGAAGGCACACGCACGAACTATATGCTTGTGCTCGAAAGAATGCAGTTCATCCCCAGTTAAAGCATCCCATAATTTCCTGAAAACAAAACCCACATATATCAATAAGGAATAATCCCATTAAAGGTGCCATGACAAGAAACTTTTACTGATTTCAGCTGGAGCATGTACTTGCAGTTTGTTTCTAGTCAACATCACCAATCATAGTTTAAAATAAGATAATCCAATGACATGTGGACCAAACTTTACCAGCATTGATTTGATAATAGCTCTTAACAAAAATATTACAAACATCGATCTATAGATGGAAAATCTCAATTTAATTCAAGAAGAATGACACTGAAAGAACTAGTCACATACGCTGAAAAATCAGCAGAAGCAGAGGCAGCACGCAGAGCATGTTTATCCAGGCAACAACTCCATACCGCGCCTTTATGCCCTTGAAAAGTTCCAATCCAATCTCCGGTCTCTCCATTTCTTAACATTGGTGTTGAATCTGAGAAAACAATTACAATGCAAATAATTAGTGACTCGAACCATTACATAATAAATTGAAAATCAGTTCATAAATTTTTTTCAAGAGACACCCGAGTTTTTTTCAAAAATAATATACGCGTTTTCAGGTATATATTATCAGAACAGAACGTATTTCATACTAGGATGAAAGTGTAACTAGTTCATTTATGGAAATTGAACAAAAATGCACGAGTAAAATGATTCTATGTTCCTCAACGCTCCCCTCAAATCTTGATTGCTGGTACAGCACTTGTACTATAATATATGTTAATGTCATATTTATATGGATTTTCACTGATCATCTGCCAAGTAAAAACGTGACCCAACAAATTATTTAATTCTGGTTCTTCCATGTTTTTATTTTCTTCTCCAAAAAGAAAAAAATTAATGGTATGGATTTAATGTGTACCGTGTTTTATTGTATTTTTCCTCGCAATGCCCAGTTCACTTTGCAGGCCATGGTGGACCTTGTGCACCAGTTAAACTATTTATTTAGTTTTTCCATCCTTCATCAACTGTTTTAGTTGCTTTTTCAGGTGTACGTTGTAAATATACTTAAAATAAATTTTACACCATTCAAATTAGCATTGCAGTTTCTGCTCTATGTGCCAAAATACTTTACCAGCGATCCTTTAAAAAAAAGCAACTTATTCACAATCAAGCTCACACATCACTCATAGATGTTATACACCTACAGCTCCGTCCATCAAGTCACTACAGAAAGTCATAATATCATAAATCCAGAAACAGCATTCAATTATAAATCGTCAGCTTTAGTAGCAAGAAATCACATCTGAAACCCATAAAATAAATATATCACGATCCAGCCAAAATAATAAATTTACCTTTGCTAGCACTGACTAGGAAAAACCCATCAGGAGTGATCGGGCTGTAGAACAAATCGACAACTGGTCGAGAATGCCCATGGCAAACTAGTGGTGCAACAACTTTCTTCTTATCCATTCCTCACCGTTTCCAAATCCCAGAAACTAATTAGAAAAAAGCAATTACTTTCGAGATATACACAAAAGAAACTATCGAAATCAAGAATCAAAGAACCGTAATCTCCGATCCCCTAATCAAGAGCCCCAAAAAAAATGACAAATGACACCAAAAATACGGACAGTTGTCTGATTTTTTAGATAAATTCTTTTGAAGTATGAAAGATAACAGACTATAACAAGAAAATTCTACAGATCAATATACATCAAAGGAGTATTCATAGACTAATATATTGGCGGCAATGAACACAGGTGGGAAACCCTAGTTGTATGATCGATGCGGATCCACACCTCCTAACCCCAGAATAGATCAAATTACTTGGTAATTTGGTAAAATTAGAACAGTAAAATCACAGGAACAAAAAACCTAAAACTCCATAGTTACAAAAACAAAAAACTTAAGGGCTAGGCGCAGGAAAGCTAAAACGCCATTTCGTTTGTATTTATAGGGAGAGTTTCTCGATTTATCCATTTTTGTAATTATTTTAAATTTTATACTCGTGTATTTGCAAGAATAGACCCTGGTCTTGTAGAAAGTTGTGGAAGTTCACTTTTTCTTTTTGAAGAGTGATCAAAGTAAGTGGCAGACCTTTGAACCTTTGTTCACTTCTCTTAGCTGCCTTTTATAGAGGTATGACTTCCCTCAAGTCCCAGCTACGAAATGGTGTGTCTCCTACTGACAGTGGGCCTCTTGGCTTACCCAGTTGTGGTTGAGAACATATTCTCCACAGCTTGGGGTCTTTCAAACTCCCCCTAAACCAGTTGGTTGTTACAGGCTGTTTGTCAATAAATTGAGTCCAGTGAGAATGTCTAATAGGGAAGTATTTACATTCTTTTATACCTTAGACTCCATCCCTTCTTTTTTCCCTTTCTCGGTTCACCAAATTCCTATTTATGTACAACCTCCTTCCACTATGACTAATGCTTGTGCTATTTTTCCTGTTTGAGTCCAATTTCTAACTGAGAGGAACTCTTCCATGATATCCTGACTGGCACCAATGCCAAAGTCGGGGTTGAGATATATGCTCCCCATTTTTGTGCTCGTCATTTGGTTTCGGCCAAACTTGGCCTATCCCTTTGTGTTTTTCTAAGAGCTTAACAGACCGTTTTCACACACTACCCGCACAGAGGCGAAGGCCATTGATGCTCGCAATGCTACTCTGACCCAAGGTTTTTCTATGGCTTATTTTAATCTTACTTCTGCCACTCATCCTTTGTTTGTTCAACTCTGGTTGGTTGTGAGGCACAGATTGTTTACAACTAATGTTAACCGCGCCTTCCATTTACTAGAGAATCCTGGAGTCTCTTCTGTTTCTCCTATCCTTGCTATTCCTACATCTTCCAAGAGTCCCATTTCTCCTTCAAGGTCTTCACATGTTCGTGTTAAACGTGCTGCCACCAAATCTGCCCCTTCTGGTTCTTCCTCCAATCCAGTTGACACCACCAAAGACACCTCCAGCTGTAAAAGGCCAGCTTCTACTTTACTAGTCTTGCTAGATGACGATGAGGATGATGATAATGATACCCCTCTTGTGGCCAAAAGAAAGGTATTTGACTTTGTCTCTTCATGTAAATCTTGTTTACTTGTTAAGATCCTTAGTGAGTTAATATGTTGCCTGGGTGTTTTTCATAAAGGTGCTGTTTCTCCTTTGAAGGCCCTGCCTTCACCTGATCTTGCTCTTCCAACCTCTTATAAGGTTTCTTCATTCAAGCCTTTTGGAGAAAAGACTTTAACTTCTGATCAAGCTGGAGATACTCAGCTTCCCCAAGATGTTGACCCCATACACGTTGAGCCAGAAGGTATTACAGCGTATAAAGTCTTTGCCTTAGTATGTATTGTTGAACTACGACTTATCATAGCTTGATTCCTGCAGAAAGTCCTGTAGATTTGCCCGTCATAGGAAAGACTGTTAGTTCAAACAAATGGAAATCTCTTCAAGTAGTTGGAGCGCCTGATGATGTACCCCAAATTACCCAAGATATTGATGTTGTATCCTTTGCTTCGCCTTTCATCTCTACTTTGTGCGTTGCATTGGGATGCTAAATGTTTGTCTTTTCTTTGCAGGAAGCTGACTCTATTTTAAGCTATATCCAAGATTTGCTTACCTCTTGGGAACAGGCGAAGACCGGCGCTACTTCTTATTCCTCTTCAACTGACCATTCTTCAACTCCATCATCCTCAGAAGAAAACATGAATGTCCTCAAGCAATCATTGTTTGAATATGTTGCTTTCATGGACATGGATGTCCATCGAGCCAGTTCTCCTGGCCAAAGACTACATTTGAACAACTGAGTGCAAAGATGGCTCAAGCATTTGAACTTCCTGCGCTCAATATTGTTGCTGATTTCAAACTGTCATTGAAGCTTATTCACTCAGAAATCAGTTCCTTGATAGCTAGAAATATTGAGTTGAAAGCCCAATAGACTCAGTATCTTCGTGCTTCTAATGAAAATGAGTCTTTGTTCACAGAGCTTGAGAAAGCTAAGGTTCATCTAAACGACATTTCTTCTGAGGTCATGATTGAAGATTCCTTGATGACACAATTGGCTGTAGAGATGAAGAAACTTCAAGCCAGAATGGATGACTGCAGGGCTAGGTTGGTTGTGAAGAAATGTGCTGCTGCTCAAGAAATTGAGCGACACAAACCCTTGCTTGAGCGGTACACCAAGTTGAGGGTTGATGATAATTATGTGATCGTTGTATCGAACGTCTCCAATAAGCAGGGCGAAGAGTGGGGAAATCTTAGAGAGCAGATGCGCTCTTTGTGGGGGAAAGTTGTAATTTAGGACATTTGATTTTCCTAAATATTATTTGGTAGGATGATGTTGTCCTTAATTTTTTCCTTGTAATTTATGATTGGCAGCATTAATGAAGTAGCTCTTTTTCATTTGAGTGCCATATTTTGAATAAGATTTAACACAATCAACGTATTCTGTAATCGTTAATGTTCTCCACACTTTAATTACTAACCTCGTACTCTTGCGTTTCTTTTTAGTGTAACTCCACGTGGGAAAAAGACTATTGAATTCTTGGCGTCTCTTCAGGATTTGGACTTTCAGTTTCAATTTCTGCACATTTGGCCCTTCGTATTCAACCTTCTATAAAACTGCATGTATGTTACATCCTCATCATCTTTGTCCTTGTTTTTCCAGTAAATCTCTCCCTTGCAGCTTCCTTTGATAGGTTTTTAGAATAATGAATTTTCCATATCTGGGAGATCCGTTGTTTCTTTTCCCAAATGGGATGACTCTTTTGTTCCCACATTCACTATCTAGTCTTGATGTGTTCTTTGGTATGGGAGGTACATGAAATATTTTTGGCTAATGAATGTTTTCTTAGCACCTTTCCCATTCATGATCTCCAATGATGGATCTTAATGTGGAACTAATAGCCTGCTGATGGCGTTTCTTGGCCCCCCAATTGCTTGGTGAGAGTGCTTCTCAACCTCTCTGCTTGTTAAGAATGCTTCTCCAGCAGCAAAGGTCTTCCTTTCCTAATGCACTTGGGAAAGGCAAGAAAGATCGGTTTACCTTTTCTGTTGTAATTGATAGGAGAAGAATGATAGATTACTTGAAATTGTGGCTTATGTAATATTTTGCTCACTTTATTTCCTTTGATTTGTAAGTAACATTCAATAATAAATGATTTTATTTGAACGTATTTTGCTCTTATTTTATTTTGAACGTGATCGTCCAATTTACTTGTAATTTGTTGTTATGGTGTGTGCTTATATCTGTTCATTTTCCCATATGGAAGGAACATATTTTTTTTCAGATACTTACCATTAATAATTTTTATGCATAGTACCATCTAAATTCTCTAAGTGGTAAGCCCCATTTGGCCATATGCTTTTCACCCTACATGGTCCTTTCCAGTTGGGCGACCACTTGTCATATTTTGGATCTTTACTATCCAAAGGAAGTATTGTTTTCCACACTAAGTCGTTCAGGCTAAAAGAATTGGCTATGACTTTTTTGTTGTAGAACCTAGCTATTTTCCGTTTCTGAACTTGCAGTCTATCTAGGACGTCCAACCTTAATTCGTCCAATTCTAACAAATCCTGAACTTGTGATTCTATGTAATCATTATCACTTAAATTATTCTGCATACTTAGCCTAATTGACTGCACATTAATTTTCATAGGCACCACCGCTTCTTGTCCATAAGTAAGTTGAAAAGGGGTTACGTTGGTACTTGAGAGTGGCGATGTCCTGTAAGCCCACAAAGCCTTATTTAGGCATTTATGCCAATTCCTGACATTTTCGTCTATCATTTTTCTTATAATGTTTTTCATAATCTTATTTGAAGACTCTGCTTGTCCATTAGACTGAACGTAATAAAGTGTAGAGTTTACTAGTTTAACTCCAAACTCGCTCAAAAACCTCTTCACTTGATCTCCATTTAAAGAGATTCTATGATCCATCATCAAAGTTTGTGGTATTCTAAACCTGTAGATGATATGATCATAGATGAACTCTATAATATTTTTCTGAGAAATTTCTTTTAGAGGTATTGCCTCTACTCACTTAGTGAAGAAATCTATTGCAACTATTATGAATGTATGTTATTTGGATGATGAAGGGTAAATAATCCCTATTAAATCTATTGCCCAACCCTTGAACAGCTAGGGCTTAATGATATGTGCAATTTCTTGTGCTGACGCTCTTTGTATTGGGCCATGCTTTTGAATGTTAAACAACTTTTTATGTACTGGACACAAGATTTTCCCGTATTGGGCCAAAAATATCTACTCTTAATAACTAACTACCTCATTCTTTGGCCAGCTTGATGGGCTCCACATATCCTTTCATGCACTTCAACCATAATTACTTTGGCTTCTTGTAAACTTACACACTTTAACAACACGCCATCTGGACATTTTTTGAACAACTCCTAGTCTATTAACGTGTAATTCAACGAGCACAGTTTCATCTTCCTACTACTTGCTTTGTTAGGTTCTTTCATAAACCTTTTGATTTCTTCTCTCCAATCGATTGCATCCCCATCTTGTATGCAATGAATATTGATCCTTCTGGTTCTCTGTTGTAGGAAGAACAAGATTACCCCATAATCACAAATGGATTCTGCATTCAGTATCTTTGAGTATCCCAAAGTCATTTGGGCTAACTCATTTGCTAAATCGTTATACATTCTGTTTACATATTGTAATTCTACTTGATCAAATTCTTCTACCGACTCTTGGGCAATTTCATATTGATGTATGACAAATTCACTTTGACACTTAAAGTCACCAATCAACTTGTGAATCACCAACTGGGAATCGCCCCTAATGACCACATTTTTCACTCCTAATTCTAATAATAATTTGAATTTTATAATCAAAGCCTCATATTTAGCTTGATTTTTAGTACACATTCTATCCAGAGTGAATGCAAATTTGTAATAAACCCCTAGAGGATTTATTAAGACTATTCCTACCCCCGCCCCTCCAAAAGTTTTCTATCCATCAAAGTATAAAACCTAAGGTTTTAATTCGAATGAACTACTTCCAATTCAATTTCTTTGGGCGTATCCAGGCATGGGTGATCGGTCAAAAAGTTAGCTAGTGTTTGATTTTTCATTGCCTTTTGGAGTATATGTTGTATTTCAAATTTCGATAAAGCTAGAGTCCAAAGGCCTATTCTTTGGTGTAAAACAGGGCGAGAAAACATATACTTAAGTAGATTAATATTAGAAATCAAGTAAACAGTTACATACCGCAAATAGGCCCTTAATTTTGTACATGTGAAATACAAAGCTAAACATAGCTTTTCAATAGCAGAATAATTACATTCACATTTTGTTAACTGTCTACTCAAATAATAAATCGCCATTTCTTTGTCAAATTGGTCTTCTTGCGCGACCATTCTGACTATTGATCCCTGCTCAGTCGATACGTACACCTTCATTGGCCGTCCTTGAATGGGTGACACCAACACTGGCGGACGTGACAAATAGATTTTTTAAACTATCGAAAGCCCTTTGATGTTTTTCCTTCCAGATGAATTCGCTATGCTTTTTCAACTTTAAGAGAGGCGAAAAAAACCTTCGTTCGCCTTGCATAATTGGAAATAAAACGCCTTAAAAAATTTACCTGGCCTAAGAACTTTTGCAGTTCCTTCTTATTGTTAGGTGGTTTAGTCTTTAAAATGGCTTTTGCTATGTTTTTGTCAAGTTCGATCCCTCTTTTGTACTAAAAATCCAAAGAAATTCCCTACATTAACACCAAATGCACATTTTAAGGGATTCAACTTTAGCTTGTGTTACCTCATTCGCTCAAATGAGCGTCTAAGTTGTTTGAAATGGTCTTTTTCTTTAACAAATTTGACCACTATATAATCTACATATACTTCAACAAATTGGTCTATCATATTATGAAAAATTAAGTTCATTGCCCTTTGATAAGTGGTCCTCGCATTTTTTAGGCCAAAAGACATAACTACTCACTCAAAACATCATAAAGACCAAGGACACCTAAACGCAGTTTTATGTATGTATTCCTCGGTTATGTAGATTTGATTATAACCTGAGTATCCATCCATGAAAGAGTACACAACATGACCGGCAATTGAATCTACTAAAGAATTTACCGTAAGCATTGGATACTCATCTTTGGGCGTTGCTAAATTGAGGTTCCTAAAATCAATACACACCCTAATCTTGCCATTCTTTTTAGTACATGTACAATATTAGATAACCATTCAACATATCTGGCCATTCTAATAAAGTCTTTTAGCAACCATTCTATCTCTTTCTTTACTTCAGGCACTACATTAGGGACGAAATGTCTAGGGAGTTGTTTATGAGGCTTAAAGTTTGGCTTAGTTGGTAACCTATGCTCGATCAGATTTCTATCTAAACCAGACATATGTTCATATACCCAAGCGAAACAATCTCTATACTCTTTTAATAAAGCTATTAACTTGGTACATACTTCCTGATTGAGCATTTGGCTAACAAACGTTGGACGATCTTCCTCTTCGTCGCCAATGTTCACTTTGATCAAAGGATCTTGTGCTTGGGCATGACCAGGTTTTGCAATCCCCCTTCCTTTTCCATCTGAATCTCTTGGAGGCACTTTCTCTTCCAAACAATCCACCTTATTAACTTCTCGACCAACATTATGTTCCAACTCGAACACTGTTAACTTGTTCCTTAATATCTCCAAAGCTACCTCCTTGTACATATTCTTCTTACACTCTTTATTGAAAGTCATCAATTTGGCTTTGAAGGCCTGAATATCAGCCATACTTTCTTGATACTGACAACTCATTTAGATTTTCTTGACTCTTTTCTTGCCAATTACTAGCTATTCCAGGACCACTATGTTTGACCTCATTTGACTAAATATTTTGGTGAGTATGTATACTAAAAACGATTCTTCGCTTTGCGCTACAATCTGAGTTTCTTCCCCATCGTGAGCCACCCTTACCGGTCCATAATTTTCGTCATAACATTTATTGGGATCATGTTCTGTCTACCTTTGCAAATTTCCTCATCATTCTGGATGGAATGGTGTTGATGGCCGCTCCATTATCAATGAGTACTTTCGTTGCTGGTACGCCATTAACAAAGGCCTTTACGTACAATGGCCTCAAATGCTTGGTTAACTTCATAGCTGGTCTCTTGACAATAACTTTATCGGCTGCTCCTATTTCTACTTCCTATTTACCATCTGCTCTTTTGT
>CAIGRO010267638.1:0-17397 GCA_903798355.1 Fraxinus baroniana
GGTTGGTTTCTTATCAAGTGGTATCGAACAATACGTGATCCTTGAATTCTCAACAATTAGTATTAGAGATTTTGGACATAATTAACACAATAAGTGGTATCAGAGCCTAGGTTTAACAGTTCTGCAAAATTGAAAGGGTTTGTTTTGTTCGAGGTTTTTTTGTTCGTGATAGATTCTATGATGTAGACATTCCGCTTTTGGATCGTAGTGCTAGATCTTCGTTATGACAAGTTAAAATACGTACAATACCCGCATAATAGGATTTGAATGATGTGTTGCTAGGAATTGACAAGTTGCCCACAACTTTGACCGTGAAGGAAAAATTACGGAAGGATAAGAAGGCAGTTTCTCACATTCATTTTAATATATCAAATACCATTCTTCATGATGTTTTGAAGGAGGGTTCAACAGCTACTTTATGGTTGAAGTTGAAGCAATTGTGCATAACTAAAATTCTGGAAAGCAAATTGCATCTCAAGCAACGTTTATACTCTCTTTGAATGGCAGAAGGAGGATAATTGGAAGATCAATTGACTGTATTTAAGGAGTTAGTCGCTGATTTGGAAACTTTGGAAGTAAAGTATGATGAAAATAATTTAGCTTTGATCCTATTGTATTTGTTTCCCGCTTCATTTTTTCATTTAGAGGCACGATCTTGTATAATCGTGATACTTTCAATATAGATGAGTTTTACGATGCTTTATTTTCAAAAGAGAATATGAAGCATCTGGTGTATGAGGCTAGAAATGGAGAAGACTTTGTTGCTCATGGTGGTTCTGGAAGGGGTAGATCGAAGTCTAAATTCAGTAATCAGATTTGTAAGTTCTTTAAGAAGAAAGGACACATGAAGAATGATTGCTACAAATTGCAGAATAAAGAAAGATTGGCTACAAGTCGATATAGGAAGCAATAAAAGATTTCAGGTGAAGCAGACCTCGCAGAGAACATTGTAAGTGAGGGAGATCTCGGGCTATTTATGATATTGAGTCTAAGCTAGAAGAGGATTGAATTATGGATTCAGCGTGTATGTTTCATATGTGTCGTAATAAGAAATTGTTTACTACATATGAAATTGTTTCTAAAGGTGTCGTGTTTATGGAAAACAACACATCTTGTCGGGTTGTTGGAATTGGATCAGATTGAAGCTATTGGATGGGACAACTAGAACACTTGACCATGTTCGACATGTTCTGAATTTGAAAAAGAATCGCATCTTGTTGTATATTATTGATTTAAAGGGTTATGAGTTCTTTGGTAGAGGTTAAGTTTTGAAGGTTTGTAAGGGTGCTCAGGTTGTATTGGAAGGATAGAAAATTTCTCGGTTATACATATTGCAGGGTCATGAATCTAGAAGAGTCAATTAGCACATGTTCAGTACCGTAGTCGAGTTCAATAATAGACGCATGTTGGTATTCTAACCTTCCATTTCCTTTCAGAGTGGACATTGAGTTTGGTACAATACATTTAGGAGTTCGTAAAGAGCCGAATTTGAAGAATATAGCTCAGTGGAGTTCAGGAGATATGGATAATACCGCTTTGCTACCATCACCTGCTAAGTCATTGTATTCAGTTGCTAGGGACGGACCAAGTAGAAAAAGGTACATGGATGTTGATTTTGTTGAACATACTTTCAGCATAGTAGAATGTGTACAATCTAGCAAGGTGCTTCTTTAAAAGCATTTGTGTTTGATTCTGCTTTGGGGTGTATTACAACCCAATTAGGTGAATTTTAAAATCATTATGATTTTTTTGGGAATTTAAGGTAATTATGTAGTGTAGTGCTTAAATTTATTTAAAGAGGTGGAATATTTTGTATTTGGTTGAAGAAATCAATTTTGGTTATTGTTGAAGAGTCAGTTCAATCTTTACAGACGGAATTTCTTCTCCATGTGGAGAAAGTTTTGGAGCTTTGTTTGTTGCAGTGGAATTCGTGTCAATGTAGAGATTGTTAGAATTTAGAATTCGGGTGTTACCCGAATTCCCTGTTGAAGTAATTGAAGAATTCTAATTGAAGGCACCTAAGAGAAATTTAGTTTGAAATGCTATTGAAGTCTTATTCTATTTGAAAATCCTATTGGGAGCTGAAATTTGTATTGAACTTAAAGATGTTGAAATTATAAACTAAAAAAAAGGTCGTCGTATTTCGCAAGCCTACCACTAGCTGGCTGTTCTAGCAACACCTGCAGGTTTTCTCCTGAGACTTGGTCGCTCGCCTGGCGTTCGAGCGACGGACCTATCTCTAGCTTATCACTCGAGCGACAAGGTTATTCGGCTCAGGCCTTTTTCGCGTTTTAACACGTTTCTGGTATACTATTTCAACTACAACTCATCTATTAGAGTTTTGGACATCGCCCTACATGTTCCTTATAAAATATTAGGCTCTTTTATACAATTTTATAGTGTGAGAAAAGTGATTACTAGCTATTAGGATCATTGTAATATTTCTCCATCATCATTATTTGTGGTGCAATAAAATCTCATAATTCTTCTGTCATATTTTCTTGTCTTCCTTTATTATTTTACTTCCGATCATATATTTCATTATTGTATTATATAACTTCAACATCTCAATTCGGTGATTGGTTTCATATCAAATGATATCGAGCAATACGTGATCGTTGAATTCCCAATAATTTCTATCTGTACAACACTACAACTTCAAACTATGTTCTAGATTTGCTCTAATATTTTTCAAATTTGATAAAGAGATATGTCCTTAAACTTCCTACCATCATGAATAAGAAGGAAACAAATTTTTTAATCTCCCATTTCTCGTACACGCACATGTACATATCCTAAAAGCAATAGAACTTTCCAATTTTTTGGTTGCTACGTAGACTTGCTTATCCTATTTCACGTCAATGTTTGGTATATGTCATAAATCTAGTGGGGTTCAAAGTTCAAACACGAGACAATGACCGCGCCGCCGTTCCCTACAGGCTTTATGAATAAAGAAAAATGAACATGCTTATCACGCGGGCCTTTTTCATTTCTTTTTTCTATTTATTTATCACAATTCTTGCTAAGCAGATATGGTGGATCTCGAGAATTAAAACTCTCGTTATTGTTTAATAAAAATTTAATAACGATATATATTTTCAACTCTAATCTTAAAAGAGAAGTGTTAGATTTATACTATCTAAATTTGGAATTTCTTTGGACATTGTGAGTTTATATGTGTAAGATGGGTTTTGAATCATAGGAGCAAGAAAAAAGAAAAATGATAATCTCTTATTTTTATTTTTATTTTCATTTTCAACTAAACGTGTAATCTTTTACGGTTGATGATGTAAATAATAATTTTTATTAAAAGATAAAAGGATATTGTCTATCTTAATCTATCATAATACCATCCATCAAATACTAATATATTCTTTTTTTTAATGAATTCTTAATACTCTAATCTTACACAAAAAATTCTTTATACGATACACAAAACACAACCTCAAAGAATATCAAACTTTCTAAATATCGACAATTGTTCGTTCAAATCAAGATGTTTATCATACTTATCTAATGATAGATGTAAATAAATAACGAAATACAACTTAAATGCCCAACTCTCCCGTACCGTGAACTACTAAATCCGTAAAAGAACTTCCACATTAAAAACTTTTAGATAACTATATTTGTTAAGTGCACCAAATATTTTAATTAAAATTTTTGTTTCATTTTCGCTTAAACTTCCCAGCTTTTTCATCACATTCTTAGCTTTAATCTTTAACTGGTTAGCACATTCAATTTCGAATGAGCATCTATCCAAATATTTTGTTATTTGTTGGATTTTTTTATTTTTCTTTTATCCTGCTTATTTAAAATACAACAATTATTTTATTATTTTTGCTCCCTCCTAACGAATTTTTTAACGTTATTTTATTGTATTAATTATTAAAAGGTTGATTATAAAAATATAATTGAAATAAAATTATAGATAGAAGTAGAGGTGTACATGGTTCCATTTGGGTCTGGTTCCAAGAGAACCGAATCGAACCATGAATCAATGATTGTTTTGATATTAAAACCAAATTTTTTTTTTCTTAAAATGCGGAACCGAATCGAACCGTTTGGTTTGATTCGGTTCTGGTTTGATTTGGACATTTTGTTTACCCCTAGATAGAAGTGCAAAGATTAGCAAAAGTTAAACATCTTCTTTACTATTAAAATGTGGTGCTGTTAACAAAAATTGAATTGTAACTATATTACCCTAAACTTTTCTTCAAACATTTTCTAGTAGAATCATTTTGTTGATTACAAAACACATTAAATAGAAGCATATTAAAAAATTAAATGTACATATAATTTGAGACAAACGAAAAAGGAAAAATTAATATATCTTTATGGGACGGGAGTATATAAAAACATGTATACAACATTTCAGTTTAGCTCCCTGGGCATGCTCATTATTACGATGTTATGACAGTGAAACAGTCATCATGGGCAATAAAGTACAATAATATCCAGGGTAAAACATTTAGAATTACAATTTTACCCAGTGTAAAATGTACAAAGTAAATTGCAATGGAGGAATTAGAAATGTCACAGCTAAAGCAACTGCAAGCATTTAGAATTACAATTGTAACCAGTGTAAAATGTACAATGTTAATAGCAATGGAGGAATTAGAAATTTTACAGCTAAAGCAACTGCAAGCATTCATTATCAACCTACTTAGCTAGGCATACAATTTCCTGCAGTATCATCTTCAAAAGACGAAAAATTCATTTATGATGCAACTTCACAACGGTAAAAAAGAGTGTAAAGCTACTGTGTCCGCATCCTACTATTTTCGACTGCCCTCACTTGATTGAAGTAAGGATGAGCCTGAGATAAAACAAAGATCCACAATTTACCAACCCAACTAACAATCAAGAATTTTAATTTTATCTCAAGCAAGTGTGAATAAACCTATGCTTACTGAATTCTCAACGAGTTTTCTTTTTCTCAGTGCACAGGGACAAGAACAATGTGCATTATTTAGTATAGGAATGTCATACCAAAAATCTCATTCCAAGCATTCATCTAAGACTGGTTCAAAATCACAACTAAAGGGACAGAAAAAATGAAGCGACCTAAGGTGAAACTATTTTGGTAGCAAATGCAACTGAAGAACTGAGTTACTTCCAAAACATTAAGGCAATATTGAAATTTACACAGATTATGACATCTAAATTCTGAAAGAAACTTCAGACGGGAAATTAGAAGTGCTGTAAAATGATTTAGAATGTGAGAAGTAAACAGATGAAATTTTGGCTTATTTGGATATCAAAAAATTCTTAGACGCAGAGTGAGTTTGATGTGAGACAAAAAAAAAAAAAAAGAATCATATTTACTAAATAAAACATGCATATTCCATATCTTTCAAACAACAGAAAAAGGAAAATAAAAAGTCAAGTCACAAAACACTACCATTGCCTCTTTGGCTGTAAGCCTATCTTGATGATCATAACGGAGAAGTTTATCAAGAAAATCAATGGCCTGCACAGACATAATAAAAATGTATATCGACAGTTATGCTGTAGCATACCTAATATAACTAAGGGAAAAGGTTATTGAAAAAGTGGTAAGACGGCACAAAATATATAACCTCTGGAGAAACTAGATGTTGATTGTCTGAGTTAATAAATCTTGACCAAGGCTTCCTGCTGTGCCTGAGGAAAGTAAATATGTGACAAGAAATAAGATCTCGTTCAACAGAATCAGCCAGTTATCAAACTTCTTTAAAATATTTATCTTCAAATATTTTCAGCTCAGACCCATGTGATGTCTGCATTTGGGTAGTTGTGGGTGTGTGTTCTGACCTGTATTTATTTATTATTATTTGGGGGGAGTGAGGAGGGAGTAGTGTTTGGAGATGAATCATAGTTTATTCGTATACCTTCCAACAAGAGCTTCAAGTTGAGGGTCCAGTTCAAGACGATATTTGTTCAAATATGCATTCAATTCATCTGTACCAAGGACCTGAAATTTCAAAGGTACACAATTGTTATCTGTATTGCCAGAATTAGAAACAGTAACTTAGCCCCCATTTGGCCCCCATTATTTGTAATTTTAATGGTTGGAAGTGTTTTTTTGAAAAATGTGTGGTCAAAAAGAAGAAAAGATTTTGGGATTATGTGTAATATTATTTTATTGGAGAATGTGTAGTTGACAAGAGAGATAAAAATGAATTATAATTTTAATAGGGACAAAATGGGGGCTTAATACTAGAAAATTCATAACTGGTAAATTATACAAAAGAACATATGTCCAAGCTGAATGCAAAGTTCAAGTCAAAAAGGTCCAAGAATCTAATTGATCAACGCGCAACATAAATAGAAGGCTAAATTTGACTGAATTTCTACTAGCTAGAGAATTTGCCAAATCAGCTTCATTCAAATTAATACAAGTCTACAATCACTCGTTTACTAGTAAAAGGCAAACACGTCACCGACGCATGAAATCCTTAATAGATTATTTATCAAAGTTGAGATATTTATATTGAAAATGAATCCAACGATATCAGCAATCTTCATTCTTGCTAGTACCTCAACAAATTGTTATTATATGTCATGTGTCAAATATACACAATAATATTCAATAAGACTCGATGCCCCTCTATGTGAGAGGTTTTCTCATGATATAGAACCAAAATCATAATTAAATATGGTAAAAGCAATCTATCTATATATGATACAATTTTAATGATAATATAATCGTAATCTTTGATGATCTCCGTAATCTTATTTAATCTCATTGGTATCCCCCCTCAAATTGATGCTGGTAAAAGCATCAATTTGCAATCATGAACTGGCGATAGTGACAATATTTGTGCCCACGAAGTAGAAATTCAAATCAGAGCAATCATCCACAAAAATTAGTGACAACGAGAGACCAAGAACAACAAATAGTGCAGTAACCAACAAAGAACACTCCAAAGATACTCCAGAGAACTCACACTCGCTGTTTACACCCACCATTGTTATATATTGTTGACGTAAAAAAATGACTAGGTCACTTTTATCAACTTAATTGATGATTTGAAAGGATTGCAACACAAGTTGGGGTACCCCATGAAGTTTGCCACGTGTCTTAGGTGATTCGGTTAGATAAATGTGTGATATCAACCTTGGAGTGAGGGAAACCAGAGTGTAATGATGATGTTCCCTAAATGATAGCGATGGTTCCTTCGTCGTGAAGATAAGTCGAGCTGAGCTAGAAGTTATATCGAGTTGAGTTGAATCAAACTGGGAGTTCCGCCCTGAGATGATGACCTTATTCTAAGATTTAAACTCAACCTAAACCAGTTTTAATTACTTTGATGAACTCTTGTATTGACGGAGGTCAACATATATATGTTCACTTTTAAAAAGAAAATCATATTATATTTTTAATCTTATGTAAATTTACTTGAATAAACTTATATAAAATTAAATAAAAATATCACTCGAAATTTGACCATTAATATTTCATTAAATTCTTTTGGACTTTTTTTTATAAAATCCTAATATTCATAAAATACCTTCTTCAACTAAAACCAAACAATAATGGAAGAAACATCATTAAATAAATACATACAGACATAACAATATATGTAGAAGAATTTGTAAAAGTAAGAATTACATTTTATCTATGATGCACCGCACGGACACATGTGTCGGACACGATACGTGTCAGATACTCCGACACACGATTTTTAAAAAATCGCAAACACGACACGTCATCGACACGTTGATTAAATTCTTAAAAATTATTCATTTATATAGTATAAATTTAGTTTTATATTTATTATTAATTTTTCTCGTTGAAATCTTTTAAACATGAATACATATGTTGTTACTTGTTAATAATTTAGAATTAACAATATATAGTATTTCTAATATAAAGAGAAAAATGATTATGGTAGAGTGTCCGAGAAATGTCGGTATCGACTCGTGTCCAACACGGACACGCTACCCTAATTGAAGTGTTCGTGCTACAGATCATTTTATTTTGGGTCTAATGAATTTAATATGTAAAGGAATCTTGATTTGTGTTTGGTTTATTTGATAGTGTGCATTTTGAATTCAAGTAGTATCAATAAGAAATTTTATTCCGAATTATTTGAGTTTTCTGTTGGAATTATCTTTTATTTTCTTGATTTTCTTGATGGTTATCTTTTCTTCTAGGATTATCAAAACATAAATTTGAGTTTTATGCTCGGATTATCCTTTTTTTCTTTCTTGATTTTCCTGAATTCAAAACAATGGTGGCTAGTCTGCTAGAATTATCAAAACAAGTAAAAAAAATTGACAATGCATATTGATGGCAATGATTAAAAATATGAAAGGATTAAGAAATTTTTTTTGATAGGACAGATATATAAAAATAATGGAACATATACATAATAATGTTAAGAATGTATAGATATATAAAAATGATGTGGATAATCATATGAAAGGATTGAAAGAATTATGATAGGATAGATTTATAAAAATGATGTGGATGTATAATGTTTAAATGAATGAATTTAATAAAGGCAATACTAAAATGTGATGTGAATGAAAATAGTATTATTTTAAAAAAAATTAATAGGGATAGATATAGAGTGTGATAGGTATATAACAATGGTGCATGTAAATAGTAGCTCCCTATCTTTTCTTTTTCTTTTTTTGGTATTAAATTTAAATTTATTTTTATAATTGTTTTTAAATAATATATATATGACATTGAAATTGACTTTATTTTTTTTGAAAAGAATTTATTTTAGCATTAAATTTAAATTGATTTCAAATTATAATCCAATTGTTTAAATTGATTTAACCGAAAGAGTTGATAAACAAACTAAACTACGAGTTTATATTTGGACCGCCAATATCAGTTAATTTATGTACAAGTAAATGAAAATTTAAATTGGTTTTATTTAAAATAGTAGTTCAATAGTTATATTTGAGTTTCTTGGTATACTAAGTTTTTTATTTTTTATTTCTATTCATGTCAACTTTAAACATAGTAATGAAAACATCACAAATTCAGTATTATAATATTATTAATTATAAAACTAGAAATACTTATATTACAATAAAATAAAATAATTGGTGAGCACTCAACTCTTCATCTATGTACAACTCGATCAAGGTAAAGCACAAAAAGTGGAAATGCATGTAGTCAATGATGTTTTGTGGGATAATTTGTTATCTTTCACTAAGCATGTTCATAATATGCTATGAGTTGATGATACCAGTTCCCCAGTTTTACATTTAATATATGATGTGGGGGATACAATGATTAAAAATGTTAAAAAAAAGAAAAAAAAAATGCACTTGAGCACGAAGGGATAGATAAAGTTTTTGGCATTCAAACTTTTTTTATGCCATTCGTCAGGTTTTGGAGAGTAGATGGAATAAGAGTAACACTCCTTTGCATTTTATGGCGTCTTCTTTGGTCTCTAAGTATTTCAATGAAGTTTGGCTTCAAGATGGAAGTAACAAAGTCCAAGAATTGTACCACATGAGAATCAAGAAGTTTCGAAGGACAAAAGTAAATGCTTTAAAAGGTCATTTGAAAATCCAGTTGATTTGAAGAAAGCGTATGTTGAATTTGGGTCCTTTTCTAATGGATCGAAGTATTTCAACCAACCCTACGTTATTGACGCGAGAATGTACGAAGAATCAATCTCTTGATAGGCTAATCAAGGTTCTTCAGTACCTTTGTTACAATCTATGGCACTTAAATTGCTCTCGTAGCAAGCATCCTCTTCTTGTTGTGAGCGAAATTGGAGCACATATTTACTCATCTAGGGTATCAAGATAAACAAACTAGTGACAAGTAGGGCTGAGGACTTGGTATTTGTTCATTGCAATCTTTGGATCGTCACGAAAGGAAGAGGAGCACAAAAATGGACCAACAAAATATTGGGATTTGTGTATGTATATACCATATTCTTAAAGTCTTTGTTTCTTTTTTAGAAATCTAATTTTATTCCATTATATATCTATATTTTTTGTAGGCGGGAATGAAATTGAATTGGATGAACAAAGTTGCATTGAGATGGCAGAACCATCCCTTGATGAGCAAGAATTGGAGGCAATTACATTTGGTGAGGAAGAGGAGTAAAGCATGATTGGGAATGCATTTCAATATGATTTTAAGTGGATAACTTCTTGTTTTTTTTATAATATAACATTTTGTATGTTTAACTTTATTTTGAATGAACTTGGATTTTATCATTTGATGCAACATTTGTATTGTGGTAATTTGCTATTTTGCTTTAATATTGTGGTTATTTGCTTTAATTGAACCATTTTTCTTTTTGTTATTTTGGCATTATTCTGTCATTTTAAAAAAAAATTAAGAATTATATTGTAAGATGTATCCCCATACTCGTATCAAAAATTCGGACCCTTCTTAACCGTATCTCCATATCTTTTTAAATGACGTGTGCATAATTGCACATTGCTCAACTCTAAAATATATAGAGTAGGAAAGGGGAAGTGAACATATAAACAACAAAGCATGAGAGTAGCTCAGCGAATTATCCCCTTATGGTAATAAATATTGCCTTTCCTTAAACAAGCAACCATAAGTAGAAACAAGATAATAACCAAAAATGAATTACTAATATACTGTTCTCGCCCAATTGCATCATAAAAAGACAAGAAAAAAGCATGCAATCCAGGAGCATTGAAGGATGGAAGACAAATACAGAGGAAAAGTTCATTCTATCTAATAAAAAGAACCAATTAAACTTTCTGATACACATTCAATTTGATATGAATAAAAAAGTAGCAGAACCCACTCAATCACAAAGGCGAGCTTTGATATACTATCAAACAGTACTAGTAGCCTGGAAAGCACCTCAACATATTGATACCTTGTACAGCATAAAATTTTTATTCCAAACATGCAAATTCAAGTACAGCACAGGCATTGTTAAAACATTAAACAGCTTCATCTATCAACTTTGAGTCTTGAAGGTCCTTTTTACATAACCTTAAAATGAATGAAAAGCTAATTCCCTCAGGTTGCATTTATATCAATGGATATGAAGTTGAGGATAACAGAGGTTGGACTGATTCCAAATTCATTTCTTTTAAAAGACGTTAATTTTCAGAGTTTCGAAACAATTAGAAGTTAGGTAAGGATGAAGATGATCTCGAATGACTTCAGAGGTATCTCAATCCGTCATAAACAACTGTATAATGATGCAGGGACTTGACAAGGATTTTAAATCCAGAATTACTCAAAATCATCCAAAAGAAAATAAGCTTAGGGAGCATTTTCAGATGACGTTTCTCCAGGCAGTCACTTGTAACAATGGGTGAGAAAGTGAAAAATTATAGAATCATATATTATTCCAAGGAACCAATTGTAAACTTCATCAGGACAGAGAAAATCTAATTCAATTGTCAGCCAAAAACAGCTGATACCAGAATTTAAAATACCTTAGCTATTTTGACAAGCTGATCCTGATTGTCGTGGCCATAGAAGAAAGGCTCCTTCCGGAAAATCTGCATGTTAAAGAAAATGAGAAATTAAATAGCATAACATTAACAACGTGAAAGTTTAGAAGAACAATTCTCACCATTCCAGCAAACATACAACCCAGGCTCCACATGTCTAGAGAATAATCATAGTCTTGCAAGTCCACAAGCAGCTCAGGCCCCTTAAAGTATCTAAACAAAAATTCAAGAAACCTTTTTGACTCTTTATCATTGGCAGCAAAGTAAAATGCACGCATAGGCATCTAGGAAAGCATTATGAGCATATAGAACAAAATATAGTCAATCAAACAGACCTTGAAGCCACTCGGACATTGTATTCTTTGTTTGGATGATAGAATTCAGCAAGGCCCCAATCAATGAGCCGAAGTTTTCGCAGCTCATGATCAATCATAACATTGTGAGGTTTGACATCTCTATGCATTATCCCCTGAGAATGGCAATAATCTAATGCCTGCAGTTTTAGAACGTGGTTGATCAATCAATCATGTAATCATGCATTAGACACCTCAAAGATTTTGGTAACAAACCATCAATCAAAAAACACCAAAAACGTTGGAAATAAAAACTATTCAATTATTAAATTCCTGAATACTTTTGAAAAATCAGCTCAATGTTGATGCCTACTCATATTAGTTATTTTGGAATAATAGATTGATAGAAAATGTGTAATTAAAAAAGAAGGAAAAGATATTAATGTGATAAAAAATATTATTTTATTGAAGAATGTGTGGTTGAAAATGAGTAGAAGAATGATAATGAAAATTTTAATGTATACCAAACAGAGTCCAAGTTCATTCAAGTCTCAAAAAACTCAAATGTCTCAAAAAAACTCAACCTTCAACCCCCTGACGCCACAGCAGAGTACATTGGGTGACACTTTAATGCACATTCTTATACATTCAAGGGAGGAAAACTCTGGTGAAACTAAAGTAGATCATATACTGACCATGGACACCAACATTGCGAACCGGTACCCATAGTTGCTTAAATTGTGCAGGATTAAGATATAGCCAAATATGCTATAGCTAATGCAACCACAAAATGACTCATGGTATTGTAGTTGAGATAGACACCACCTGTCTTGTGCAGATGTAACATTAGCTTATTTTTAAATGGCTTTTCATATGAGCACAAACCTTCATAAGCTAGAGTAATGCAACAGAACAATGAAAACCTTGTAAAAAGTATTTAAAGCATTCAAGATATAATTTAACACGTTAATGGGTTATATAGTTCTGTTCTTTTACTATTTGATCGATTGAATAGAAATAGAATAATCCTTAATGCATGCTATAGATAAACCTATTAATACTCTTGCTCCAAGTCCAAGTGTCCAAGGATTTTGCCATTCCATTTCGAAGTTTACGAACAATTTAAGTATATATAAGAAAGCCTGAACACAAGCAAAAATGATTCAATCTTGCAGGACCACTTACAAGTTTCAACGGTCGCTCTCAATAATTACAGAGAATACATGCCTCACTTACAATTTTGGATTCGTTGTATCCAAATAATGGGAACTCGGGATACAATATCCTAATATTATCATCATAAATAGAAGAATGAAGGGAAGACTTCAATTTGATAGGAAAACAGAGGAATTAATAAAATAGAAAAATTGGATAGTATACAAGGCCTATGAAGCACCAACATAGACACGTGTTCGACACGCCAACACAAGATTTTTTAAATAACTACTAACACAATACGTCGTCAACACGTTGATTAAATTCTTTAAAATTCTTTATTTATATAGTATAAATTTAATTTTATACTTGTTAATTTTTCTTGTAAAAATCATTTAAATATGAGTACATATTTGTTATTTAATAATAACTTTGAGTTAAAATATAATATTTCTGATAAAGAAAAAATGATCACGCCAGAGTGTCCGAGGGGTATTGGTATACATCACGTGTCCGACACGGACACGCTACGCTAGTTGAAGAGTTCGGGATACAGAGAGTAGAGACACGGCCAATATGCAGTTTTAATCATTTCTCCTCTTCCCATATCAATATGGTACATCGTCAAACAATAGTGGTGGCAAAAACTTCTATTACAAATCTTTCCCATTCAAAAAATTGCATACAAGTACAGAATCCCATAAAGCTGATATAACCAAGCATTAAAAGTAACAAAAACAAAAAGAAAACAAGAAAAGAAAAGACAAAATAGAAGCAATAGAAAAATTCAGGAATCAATAGAAGCTACAAGACTAAACCTTCAGAAGCTCATATATGTAGTAGCGTATGTCATAATCTGTCAGCGTCGGGTACAAGACTTTAAAATCTGTACTGTTAACATACTCAAAAATTAAACTGGGGGTTTTGGAGTTCTGATCTCGGACTATATCGAGCAATTTCACAATGTTTGGACCTCCACAAAGATTCTGAAGTATCTTAATCTCCCTCTTTATCTGCACAAATTAGAAACAGTATTAGTAATCCATACAGACGATAAACATTTTCTAAGAAGATGCATTTGATATGTGAAGGTATCAACTAGGACATCATCTTTAGTAGCTATTAGGGGGTAAGGTATTGGAGAAGTATCAATAATAAAACACAAAAAATCCCTGAAATGAAAATTGTTACTTGACAAGGATTACCTAAGAGCATTAATGCATTATAATTACAGTACAGAGCTAGTTGTATCAAATAAAATGAAAATGAGACATACAGAATGAACTACTTCTACATCAAGTCCATAAATTTTGACGGTAGTCACTAATACGATCACGAGAAAGAGACAAATTTACCCCCACGGAGGAGCATATTAGCTTCTATGAGATCTTAATTTTTTTAACATTAGAGAGTGTTTCTTTAAGCACTTTGTTTGGAACTATTTAAAAGAAATTAAAATATGAACTCAACAACTGAGAAATAGAAGTCCGCAGAATACACATACATTAAGGCCTCATTCGGTAGAGATTAAAATCCAATTAAAATTGAAAATATAGCCGTTATTGGGTCTCACTCGTCTAATAAAAGTCAATAATAACGGCCAATTTTTTTAATTTTAATCCGATTTTAATCTCTACCGAACAAGGCCTAAGATTTATTTATTTATTTATTTATTTTTGAAATGTAATCAAGTATTTTATTAATCAATGTATAATACATAGAAAGTGTATCATCAATTTAAATCGGAAAGTAACAACATGAAATTAGGCAGCACATCTATATGCCTAATAGCCGCAGCATTAAACCAAGTATACAATGTAAAATAAAACAATTCCCTAAGTTGCTCTATTGTCGGTGATTAGCCTTCAAAACAACGACTGTTTATTTCTCTCCACACACACCATACGATACAGCCCGACATAAAGTCACATACAAGTTTGCCATCCTTGTCTCGAAACTTTCTCCTCCATGCCTTTAACATGTCCTCCATATGCCTCGATAATACCCAATTCATGTGTTGCGACACCAGAATATCGTTCCACAGTAAACAAGTAACATCACAATGAAGGAATAAGTGATCAATCGTCTCACCATCCCTCTTACACATATAGCACCACTCTGTAACATAAAAACCCATTATACGGAGGTTATCCACCGTTAACACCTGTCGGCTGACCACCATCCATAGTAAAAATGCCACGCGTAGGGGCAGTTTACACTTCCATACCAACTTCCAGGGAAATGAATTCTCTACAAAACCCAATAAGGACCTAAAATAAGTGCGAATTGAAAAAATATCATCTCGTGTCAACCTCCATCTGCTACAAGCACCTTCTCCTGCCCTGATATGTATCTCGTATAAAGATGTCAAGAGCAGCGCATAATCATCCAATTCCTAGTCCTACAAACCCCGACCAAAAACAATGTTCCAACTAGAGCTCCCATTATGGATATCTAAAACTTCACTCACCCTAGCATACGGCTCCAGTGCAATACGATACAACGAAGAAAATCCCACCTTAAATGATTGATCTCCATACCAACAATCATCCTAAAAGCTAATGGTATTTCCATTCCCCACTACAAAAACAACCGAACCCGAAAGTCGCTCCACCCTCCCCGAATATACCACCACAAACTTACCCCATAAGAACCACGTCTCACCTGAGCACCATCCCCCCCTCCATAACTGTAACACCCCAAAAATTTTTAGAATATAATTTAATTATTTTACATGCCACATTTTATTATTTTGAAAGTTGAAATGAAATATGTTTTAAATGGGTTAAATTTTTATTTTTGATAGAGTGACGAAAAGTATATCAATATTGGACTCATTTGGTAGCTCACATTAAATAAGGTAGAGTGGGCTCGAGAAAAATATTAGTTCACATGAGTTAAGCTCAAGTTATTTCAAGTCAAAGAAATGTACTTAATATGTATTTTATTATTATTATTTATTTCGTAATAATGCGCCATTAAGATAATTAACAAGAAAATTATAATATTTTATTTTTCTCATCAAGATTATCTTAAATTTTGAAAAGATAATCATAATTAAATTCTGTTTTCTGTTGTACATGTATATACACATTTTTTCTTTTAATATTAGTTTTATACAAATTCAAGTGCTATGATTGGTTTACAAAAAATTCATTCTTATCAAATTAGATAAACATGATTTTTATCACAGTTATATTTTGACTCAACTACTACATTTTTCCCTATAAATAGTATGTTCATGTCTTACAATTCACTACACAGAATTTTACACAGCAGTTTTCATATAAAAATCAGCTGTAAATTCTAAGTATATTTTCATATCAAAAGCTTGTTTCTTCAATCAAGGTAAGATACTTCAGTGCAAGTTATTTGTTTCCTTATACTTTTATATTCAGTAATTTATGCATGAATTGCCTATGGACCTTCGGGTTCTTTAGAAAGAGATAAGAGATCATACGGAATTTAAGATGACATAGATGGGTGTTTCGTTTGGTCACCGAGATATTCCATAATAGAATCCAACGTCGCTTTACCATTGGAGAGACTCGATTAATCCCACCCCACGCTTTTGACAATAAGTAATCCTGGGACCCACTAGAGACCCACTCTCCACTATCTTAATCAAATCGTTCAATTCCCCTTTCAACGCCTAGATGCGAGCCCTTAATGCAGCATTAGGATCAAACCCCTCATTCTCTGTCATTTCCTTATCCAACAACTCCCGTTGATTAGCATTTTGCAGTATCTATACACTTGTCGTGACATCGGCATAGATCATCCCTGATCACCTCCTATCTTCAGTTATTTGACGTTTAACCTTATCTCTGGCAACAAATGAGTCAACAACTACATGGAACACCCGTGAAACCGACACCCATCCGTCTCCATTGGTTCCTTTCGGCACCATCACAACTCCTTTTCGACGCTTCCCCCCATACTGTACTATCATAAAAAACCTACCACAACTGTTAGCCCAACGTTGTGCCAAGAAAGCTTGAGAAGACTCGTTAAACTTGGCGATGAAATCCCCCTTCTTATCAGTCATCCTCAACTTGTCTACAATATTCACCATCCACACGACACCAAATTGGCCAATGCAAATAGTGTCCGATATCTTCGATCCCCATTTTGATAGCTTAACAGAGCTTGATTCCATAATAGAGACAACAAACTCCTTTGCCTCAACTCTAAATCGTGAATTGAACACCTTTAAACCCTTTGTTGGAATTTGTCTCCCACGATTTTGTGCAAATGAGCCAGTAGATGATGAAGCCAATGTTCCGAACAGCCTCATCGTAGCGTGGTGGTGTGTGGGGCCCACACGCCCACAGATCGGCGCGTACTCCACACGCCGTCCCTACCGGAGTCGGAACAGCCTACACGGCCCCTTAGGCAGGCGCATGTGGTTGGAAAATGGACGAACTGGCGGGTTGGGTTTGGATGTGGCGGGAGGAACCATCGCTCAAGTTCGCATCAGAGGAGAGAGAAATCTACATTTCAACCAGTGTCACAACATGCACATACATTAAGA
>CAIGRO010267639.1:0-16056 GCA_903798355.1 Fraxinus baroniana
ATCAGGCCCGATAAGGCCCAACAAACCCAATAACTAAAGTAATTTACTAAAATAATCCAGACCCAATATACCAAAAATGCCTGCCCAACTTTGCAAATAACAGAGGCCCAGATCGAAGGCCCAATAACACCCCCAAACAGTTTCAATTTCAGCCACAACGACAAAGAAGAAACTAATTGTAGCCTGAAACCATGAATGCAACGTGAAATTACCACCACAACGCTGAGGATTCTGGCAAACACACACTGAGACGCCGGAAATATGCTGCAATCGAGGATCAATCGCCGGGCTGAGCAGAAAGAGCGGCGACCCACCACCACAAGGCGTCACGAACTGAGATGGGAACTCGAGATGAAACTGTCGACGCGAACTGAGCAAGAAAGAACCGACGTCGAGAGACGCAGGTGGCAACGCGAGACAGAGACCGGAGACACAAGACAAGGACCGGCGACTTGAAGAACAAACTGTAATTCCCGTAACCAAGATCTCACGCACGGGTAAGTAATTAGGGCTCTGATACCTAATGATATATTAATTCCTTGTTAATATTACAAAGTACAAGATCCTATTTATAGGGTTATAACTAAATCAAAAAAGGGAAGATTATACAATCTTATACAATCAACTATTTTAGGAAAATATATATTACGATCTGTGACAGTGGTCAAAATTTCCTTGTTTTATTCCCTGATTTTGTAAGAGATTATCTCCCATAATCATGGGATTTTATTGTGCTTTATTACAATAGATTTGTCTGCATTTAGTATACATAGAGCTGTATTTTTCAATTGATGAATAAGAGAAATAGAAATCTTCTCTCCAAAAGTTTTATGGTATTAGAGCAAGATTATTTCTGCCTCTCCACTTTAGTTTTCTTGAAACATTTTTTTCTTTATGCCCAAATACGGCCCAGCCTTCGGAATGGCTACCAAGAAAGTCACGGTTTCGAACAGCTATGGAAGCATGGACAACTCTTAATCTTTCCCTTGCAGGGCACAAACTGAACGGAAAAAATTATTTACAGTGGTCACAATCCATCATGATGTTTATTTGTGGAAAGGGAAAGGATGAATATCTCACTAATACTGCCAAATCTCCAGCAATCAACGATCCAAAATTCAAAAGTCGGAAGGCGGAAAATAATATGGTGATGTCTTGGCCGATCAATTCCATGAACAATGATGTTGGAGAGAATTTCTCTCTATGAGACTGCAACGGAAATTTGGAATGCAGCAAAAGAAACATATTTAGACCTTGAGAATACAGCTGAATCATTTGAGACTGAAGATGTCCTTCAAGACTTGCGTCAAGGAGATCATCCAGTCACCCAATACTTCAATCTTCTCACTCGTTATTGGCAGCAATTGGATATGTACGAATTAAATGAGTGGGAGTCTCCAGGAGATGCTGCAAAATACAAGAAAATTGTGGAGAAGAAAAGAATCTATGAATTTCTTCTAGGGCTTAACAAAAATCTAGATGAGGTTCGTGGAAGAATCCTAGCAACAAAGCCTCTTCCTAATATATGTGAAGCCTTTTCTGAAGTTCGTCGAGAGGAAAGCAGGAAGAAACTTATGCTTGGGGTCTTCTCCAAATCAATCTGATATTGAAGGGTCAACCGTCTGAAGGGAAGACCATGGTGTGAACATTGCAAAAAACTTGGCCACGATAAAGAAACATGCTGGGACATTCACGGTAAGCCAGGTAATTGGAAGCTGTCTCGTACCCAATTTGAAAGGAAAGGAAGAGCATATCAAGTCTCTGTACAAGATGCTCCTGTTTCAGAAACACAACTATTCAGCAAAGAACAAATTGATTTTATGCAAAAAATTGTTCAATCAGCCACGTGAGTCTTCCAAGACAAATATTGGGACATGTTCTTTAGCACAAAAAGGTAATTTTCTGAGTGCTTTAAAGGTTAAAACAGAAGAAAATAAACTCTGGATAGTGGATTTAGGAGCCTCAGATCACATGACAGGAGATGCTTCAATCTTAATAAACTATAAATCTTGTCCTGGTAATCTTACAGTTCGAATGGCTGATGGTTCTCTTTCCAAAGTTTTAGGTATAGGTTCTATAGTAGTAAACTCACTCAAGAGAAAGATTGTGTGGCTAAATGTTACTCAAATGAATGTGTTTTTCAGGATTTGGATTCGGGGAGGACGATTGGCAATGCTAGAGTGTGTTCGGGGCTCTATGTTATCAAGACTTCTAATTTGCCTGGACAACAACCTCAAAAGATATGATTTGAAAAAAGTGTTGTTGGTTTCTAGTTTAAATAATGATAGTGCTCTTAAGCTATGGCATTATTGACTTGGTCATCCTAATTTTTGTACCTCAAGACACTTTTTCAATCATTATTCAATAAAGAGCTTAATGTTTATCAGTGTGAAATCTGTCAGTTAGCCAAGCAAGTTCATAACTTATCCTTTCCAACACTATAAATCCTCAGAGCCATTTTCTATTATTCATAGCGATATTTGGGGAGCTTCTAGAATTAAAAATGTGATTGGATCAAGATGGTTTGTTTTATTTGTTGATGATTACACTAGACTTGGGCGTTTCTTATGAAGGAAAAATCGGAGGTCACTCAAATTTTAAAAAATTTGTACACTATGATTCAAACCCAATTTCAAACCAAGATACAAGTCCTAAAAACAGACGATGCCAAAGATTACTTCAACTCGATTTTGGGAGATTTTATGAAAAAAGAGGGAATTGGTCATCAAAGCTCATGTATAGATACCCCCAACAAAAAGGAATCGCTGAGAGAAAAAACAAACACCTATTGAAAGTTGCGAGATCTCTCCTGTTTTCCACCAATGTGCCAACATATTTCTGGGAAGAAGCTGTACTCACAACAGCTTATCTTATCAATAGAATGCTGTCGCGTGTCCTTCACTTCCAAAGTCCCATGCAAGTACTTCTGAAAATTCATCCCAACACTAGACTTTTCTCCAATATTTTCGGTTGTTTAGTGTTTGTCCATGTACATTCTCAACACCAAAGTAAATTGGATCCTAAAGCTATAAAATGCGTGTTTTTTGGGTACTTAGCCAATCAGAAGGGTTACAAATGCTATTTCCCAGGGACTAGAAAGTTCCACACCTATATAGATGTCACCTTTTTTGAAAAACAACCACTCTTTCCCAAAACCAATATTCTGGGGGAGAATGTGACCGATGAATATCCTTTTTGGGAAACCGAAAACAACCATAATCCTTATTCAGAATTCAATTTCATTTTTCCAACACAAATATCCGTGAACTTTATATATGAGCCTTTTGCAACCTTTGCAGCCTTTACAAGTTGAGTTTCATGAAAATCTTACCAATAACAATGAGGTCATTGTATATTCGAGGAAAAAGAAGAAGAATCAAGAGGACATAGCACCTCGAACAAAGTCATGAAGCTGATTCGTATCCAAAACCAAAGGAAATACAATCAGGTAACCCTGAATTCCTAGTTAAAGTCAAGGTGATGATCTAGATGTACCAATTGCAATCAGGAAGGGAGATAGATCTTGTACAAAACATCCCATTTACAATTTCATTTCCTATGATGGCTTGTCACCTGAATTCCATGCTTTTACCACTAGTTTGACAAATATACAAATTCCTAACAACATTTAGGAAGCCCTTCAATCACTTGAATGGATGATAGTAGTTGAAGAAGAAATTCGAGCACTAGAGAAGAACAAAACATGGGAAATCACCTATTTACCTAAAGGAAAGAGGACAGTTGGATGCAAATGGATATTTACGGTCAAATACAAGGGAAATGGGAGTATAGACAGATTTAAAGCAAGTCTGGTTGCAAAAGGCTACACTCAATCATATGGAGTTGATTATCAAGAAACATTTGCTCTTGTTGCAAAGTTGAACACAATCCGAGTATTGTTATCCATAGCAGCAAATCAAGATTGGACACTCCATCAACTTGATGTTAAGGATGCATTTCTTAACGGTGATCTAGAAGAAGATGTGTATATGAATATTCCTTCCAGCCTAGAAACAAAAGGAATCATTAACAAAGTTTGCAAACCCAGAAAATCTTTTTATGGTCTCAAACAGTCTCCTCAGGCTTGGTTCGACCGCTTCACGAAGGCAGTTGCAAGGTATGGTTATACTCAATGTCAATCAGATCATACTTTATTCGTTAAACACTTTCTTGGGGAGAAAATAGCAATAATTATTGTGTATGTGGATGATATCATTCTAACAGGAGACCAAGATGATGAAATGTGTAGACTAAAATATTAGTTGGCCAAAGAATTTGAGATCAAAGATTTAGGGAATCTCAAGTACTTCCTTGGAATGGAAATTGCTCGGTGAAAGAAAGGCATAGTTGTTTCTCAAAGAAAGTATGTCTTAGATCTGTTCAAAGAAACTGAGATGTTAGGGAGTAAACCAGTGGACACTTTTATGAATTGCACTATCAAAATTGGCTCTATGGAAGATAGCACACCAGTAGACAAAGGGAGATATCAAAGGCTAGTGGGAAAGCTCATATACTTGTCCCACGCTAGATCTGATATTAGCATTGCAGGTAGCACAGTAAGCCAATTCATGAATAACTCAACTGAAAAACACATGAACGCAGTTTACAGAATACTAAAATATCTTAAAATGACTCCAGGCAAAGGACTTTATTTTTGTAAGACTATGAAAAGAAATGTAGACATTTACACTGATGCAGATTGGGTTGGCCCTATAACTGATCGAAGGTCTACTTCTAGATACTGTATTTTTGTATGGGAAAATTTAGTTACTTGGCGAAGCAAGAAACAATCAGTTGTGTTAAGAAGCAGTGTCGAGACAGAGTTTCGAGCTAAGGCTCATGGAATTTGTAAAGGACTGTGGTTGAAAAGGGTTCTAGAGGAGCTAAGAATTTCAATTGAAAGTCCTATGAAAATGTTTTGTGATAATCAAGCATTGAAAATAATCCGGTTCAGCGTGATCGAACGAAACACGTGGAGATAGATCGACACTTCATCAAAGAAAAAATAGAAGAGGGACAGTCTCTTTGGTTTATACTCCAACAGAGCTTCAAAGAGCGAATATTCTTACCAAGGCACTTCCTATAACCAAATTTGAAGAATTGAAGTCCAAGCTACGTTTTAACCAATATTTGCAACCCAGCTTGAGGGGGAGTGAATTTGTGGATTGATTCTAGGATAGTTTAATTACTTTTCCTTATTTTAGAGATTCCCTATTAACTAGTCAAAATTTCCTTATTTTATTCCTGATTTTGTGAGAGATTATCTCCCATAATCATGGGATTTTATGTTGCTTTATTACAGCAGATTTGTCTCTGCATTTAGTATATATAGAGTTGTATTTTTCAATTGATGAATAAGAGAAATAGAAATCTTCTCTCCAAAAGTTTGAGACCTTGTTTGAGCCCCATTTTTTAGGTTTAATAGATTTTTGAATAGTGATTCTTTGGAGAATGTGTGGTTGCAAAGGGGGAAAAGTTTTGGGTTTATGTGCAAAATATTTTGTTGTGTGAATGTGTTGTTGAAAATGAGTTTTAAAAAAATGAGTTTTGGAAAAATGGGGATCAAACAAGGGCTTTAAGTGTAATCATTTGCTTGCATGTAACTGTAATATCTATGCTTTCCTTTCCCTGCAGGTGGGTTGTACCCAACGTATTTAAATTTGGAGCTGTTGACCCCATTGTTGAAATGGTTTTTGATAATGAGAGACATATATTATATGCACGCACTGAAGAGATGAAAATACAAGTATTCTCTTTTGGACTAAATGGAAATGGCCCACTCAAGAAGGTGGCTGAAGAAAGAAATTTGATCAATCAAAGGGATCCTCACTATGGTGGTCGACAACCAGCAGGGCCGAGGGCCCCATCTCGGTCAACTAAATTGTCTATAGTTTGTATTTCTCCTTTATCCACCTTAGAGTCAAAGTGGTTGCATCTTGTTGCTGTTTTGTCAGATGGCAGAAGGATGTACCTTTCGACTGCTCCATCTGGTGGGAACAATGGTGCTGTTGGAGGTTTACGCAGGATTGGTACTGATCATCAGAGACCAAGCTGCTTAAAAGTTGTAACAACAAGGCCTTCTCCTCCTATAGGGGCGGGCAGTGGGCTAGCCTTTGGAGCTCTATCTCTTGCTGGAAGATCTCATAGTGAAGATCTGTCACTGAAGATTGAAGCAGCATATTATTCTGCTGGAACTCTTGTCCTTTCGGATACATCTCCTACTGCCATTTCTTCGCTTCTTATTCTGAATAGGGATCCTAGCACACAGTCTTCATCTTCGAGCTTGGGATCAGGTGCATCAAGCTCTCGCGCACTCCGGGAATTGGTGTCATCGTTACCTGTTGAGGGCAGGATGCTTTTTGTAGCAGATTTGTTACCCCTGCCTGATACAGTGGCCATTGTGCATTCACTATATTCACAATTAGAACTCTATGGGTTGAATAACTCATTTGAATCCTGTGAAAAGGCGGGCTATAAACTTTGGGCTAGAGGTGATCTTTCGACGCAACATATATTACCAAGAAGGAAAATTGTTGTATTCAGTACCATGGGCATGATGGAAGTAGTTTTTAACAGACCAGTTGACATCCTGAGAAGGTTGTTAGAATCCAGTTCACCAAGATCACTATTAGAGGACTTCTTCAATCGGTTTGGTGCTGGGGAGGCAGCTGCAATGTGTTTGCTGCTGGCTTCAAGGATGGTATATACTGAGACCTTGATAAGCAATGTCGTTGCGGAGAAGGCAGCTGAAGCTTTTGAGGACCCTCAAGTTGTTGGAATACCACAACTAGGAGGCAGTGGTGCATTGTCAAATACTAGAGCTGCAACTGCAGGATTTAGCATGGGGCAGGTTGTTCAAGAGGCTGAGCCTGTGTTTTCAGCGGCTCATGAAGGCCTCTGTTTGTGCTCATCAAGGTTACTTCTACCTCTGTGGGAGCTTCCTGTTTTTGTAACAAAAGGTGGCCCAGGTTCTTCTGATTCTACGTATGAAAATCTGATAGTTGTATGCAGACTCTCTGTTGTGGCGATGAATGTCCTTGAGGACAAAATTCGCTCTTTAGAGAAGTTCTTGAGTTCTAGAAGAAATCAGAGGAGGGGGCTGTATGGCTGTGTTGCAGGTTTAGGAGATTTAACTGGTTCAATTTTGATTGGAACTGGATCAGGTCTTGGTGCTGGTGACAGAGGTATGCTGCAAAGTCTCTTGGGTTCCTACTCCCGGAATGGTGAGTCAGGCGAAGATGGATCATCAAACAAAAGACAGCGACTTCCATATAGTTCTGCAGAACTGGCTGCAATGGAGGTAAATATATCTTTCAAGATTTTTGCATCTCTACTCAAAATATAGTACACAACCAATTGGATTGTCCTCCAGGTGAGAGCAATGGAGTGTATCAGGCAGTTGCTCCTCAGATGTGGCGAAGCACTATTTTTGCTTAAACTGCTTTCACAGCACCTTGTAGCGCGCTTGATTCAGGGTTTTGATGCTAATTCAAAGGAAGCAGTAGTTCAGTTAACATTCCATCAGCTAGTTTGTTCCGAAGAGGGTGATCAACTAGCTACAAAGCTCATCTCTGCCCTGATGGAGGTACTTAACATGTGGCCATTAATGTCCATTATCTTGTCCTTCAAAGAATTTCTTATCTATTGTTTGATTTATCTTATGTGACCTTGCAAGTAACTTTTCCTGTAAAAAAAAATGAAAAAAAGGAAATATAAATGAAATAAACAGTATTTTTGCTCACACTCCCCTAACCCCAACCTGAAGTCCACTGCTCTAGCCCCCAATCCTAGACTACATCCCCGCCTCCCATTGTCCACACATCTGGTCTCTACTTACTATGCAACATGCCAAATTTTGATATTGGTGCTGGGCTTTGAGAGGGGGGGGCTTTAGGTGGGCATGACAAAGAAGACTTGTTTTTCTCTCCATCTAGTAATGAACCGAAAAGTGTAAAAAATAATTCATGCAATCGACCCCAAAGGCTTAATTGATGTATGTTTTTTTATTTACATGTTTAATCTTGGAGAAAAAATTGTCTTTCATGTCCGCTTAACAATTTCTATGTTAGGGGGTGGAAACCATTGGGGACGAAATGCACCAAAAAATGGGCAGGTTGAGCAGTGAAATGCTTTGAAAAAAATGTCTGGACTAGAAATGCAGAAGGGGTCAAAGTTTGGGGACCTCATGTGCATTATTGTAAACACTACAAGTCTAGAAACCCTAAACTTATAAGTGCTAGCATCAATTATCATTTAAACGATAAATGCAGAAAAATTATAAAATTTATTTTTGCAATAGATAAAACATCAGTGAATTTAAGTGACTCAATAATTTGTAAAATAAATAAAATACTAAATAATTGCATAAAGAAAACTCAAATAGCATGTAATGATTTATTATCAATAATTCCAATAATTAGAAATATTTCGAAAGGATTCAAATTATTTTATTAGAGTAGAAATAGAATTTAGCTTGGAGAGCATTGAGTTCATTTCGCTCCAAGTAGTCATCTTGCATTATTTAGCTCCCATCATCTGAAAATAGTTGATAACATGTAATGAGCTAATATCCAATAAGTAAACGACATGCACGTGTTGTATTTTCATGTTATGTATGTGCATTACTTTTAAATAAAAAACTTTTCAAATTTGTATCCCCCTTCTTTTCTTTAATCACTTTAACATTTACATTTTTGAGCTCGATTTAATTTTATCGTCTAGCCAATTAAATATATTAGGCCTCTATTATTTGGAACCCGATTCAATCTAGCGATAGTAGTGCTAGTGGTTAATATTATACATTCAACATTTAACATTGGTCGGGTGTGCTGTCCCCATGCTTCATTTTCATTCACATCTTTCATGGCATAGACGTACCTCTTTAAAAATATCTAGATACTTGATCCTTTTAAAAAATATTTTATGTAGGACAATCCTGTTGCTATTTTAAATAGGATTATGATTAGATATTTATAATATGTCTAGTTGTAATAAGTTTTATCTTTTTATTTCAATATTTTGTTTAGAATATGATTTCTTTTCTTTATTGATTAGAATATGATTTCTAATTTCTTTTATATTATGAATTTAATTCATTTCTTTTTAGAATTTAGTTTCCTTCTATTAATAAGGATTAGGAAATAGTTTTGTCTATAAATACAAAGGCATTGTACAATTTTCAACGACAATTAATTATTATTCAATATATACCAAACATAATTGTTCAAATATTGTTCTTATTTATTACATAATTCTTATGACAAGAATTTCTAAACGATTTCGCACCAATATTTTTTTTTTTTATGTTGACATTTATAAACTTTTTATTTCTTGAAATTTCATAAATGCTTATGGATGCATTGGCATGCGTGAATATGTCATGAGAAACATTAATGACATAGAAATGCATTAATCACATAACAACAATTTAGGTGTTATATTCATGCATACAACAATGTAACATACACATGAAGACAAAGTGACTAACGTAGCTCAAAGTCCTAGCAATTTAATTTTCGAATGACAAGTGGAGATGTTCTTGACTACCTATGAAGTCAATGTGCCAAAATTCAAATTAATTACTAGTTATTTAGAAATTTCGACAAAGTTTCTCTTTAAGTAGGAACCCATAACATAGCTCTATTAAGCCCTTGTTTGATGGTCATTATGAAGAGAAATTGGGGAAAAATGGTATTTTGAATAGTAATTTTTTTGGAGAATATGTAGTTAAAAAGTAGGGAAAAGTTTTAGGTTTATCTGTAAAATATGTTATTATATAAATGTGGTTGAAAATATGTATGAGAAATAAAGAATTTAATTTAAAGAGAGTCAAATAGGGGTTGAGTTTTGGGAAACATGGGACTCAAAAATGGGCTTAATTTATTATTATCGTTGTTGTAAAACTTTATGTGTAACACAAAAGTGATATGGTTCACAAAATTAAAAGTCCACTTTAAAAGACATCTACAACTCCAATAGGTACTAATTAGAATAATAACCGTTAAAATAATAGTTCAATAATCCATTAATATAATAAATTCTTTTTTCTACAAAATTCAAGAAAATTTAATATAAATGTCTATAGCCACATATATGCAAACACATACATCTATGTACACACACATCTATATATACACACATATACTTATAAACGCTCGTAGTGGAGTGAATAAAAAAAGGGGAAAGGGATTTGAAATTATAATGAGTATAAATAAATTAAGTTTCTTTTCTTTAATATTCTAATTTCTTTTTTGAGATAGTTGAATTGTCCAAGAATCTGGTTTAAAGTCCCATTGCTATATACAAAAAATTATATTCAATATAGATGCGAGTGAATGGTTAAATATATGAATATGAATAAACAAATATATCTCTTCTAATACATATAAAAATTTATATAAAGTAATGTAACATATTATTTAGAAGAGTAAACCGAAGTAAAAGATTAGATTTTGTAACAAATTTTCTGGTGGTCAATACCTTACTTACAACCATCTATATATATATATAAACACCTATAATACAAACATATGTACACATACAGATACATACATACATATGTGTGTGTGTTTACATATGCACACAACCCACTGCCTATACATATACATACACGTACAACATATATATAGGTAAGTTTATATTCATGGATGTGTGCATACTACCTATCGAAAAAAAAAAAAAAATGGATGTGCGTGCATACACAGTACACCCATTTACCTGCAAAAAGGTGTAGAATATGAAAAGACTGCTATGCAATTTCAGTGGACTATTATGAAAGTAAACATGATTATGACCATACTATTATCCAAACAAAACAAAACAAAATAAAAAAAAAGTATAGTACCTTGTAAAATCCCAAGTGCAGAATGTAAACAAGAAGAAATGTAGAGATTCTTTTGGGGTTTCACATTTCTTTTGATATGAAGGATAAATAATTGTTTTCTTTCCTTAAAAAAGTTGCATGAATATGTCTCTTATTTAATTTATAAAGTTATGGGCTAGGTTGATGCTAATTTGGTAACTAAATAACAATTTTTGGCTTAATTAGCGCACTAAATAATCAATTGGTGCCTAATTATCCTGTCAATTAAGTTAAAAAAAAAAAAAAAAATTAATTAGAGGAAAACATAAAATCAATTAAATATATCTATAATTTTCTTTATATCTTGTTTATTTTATATCATAAAAAACTTTAATAGGCACGATGATCATGTAGGTCGTCCGAGATGCATCCCACTGAAAAAATACCATTAAACATAACAACATTAAATAATTTAAATTTATGAATTAAAATTAAATTTAAGGGCAAGCATTATAATTAAATACAACAATCGTTACAAATATGCTATAAATTAATTTTGAAATTTGGCTAAAAAGTAGTGTTCAGATAGTTTTATTACTTAAAAAATAGCACATTCCTTTCCAGTACTTGAAGTTTTGGTCAGCTTATGATTATTGACTTTATGAAACATTAATTATTTGTAAGTACAATTTATACTAACACACATAATTGAGATAGTACTACAATTATAAGTCAATAAATGAATGTTACACGAGTTATAAATTTTATCAAGCCAACTACCTCTTACTTTTGGAACTTTATGATCATGATCATTGACATTGTCTCTCTCTCTCTCTCTCTCCCCATTTTTTTAGTAGCATACATTGATTCAGCATGTCGTTTTTGTACTCCTTTTCGGACATTTCTCTCACATCAGTAGTCATTTATTTTTTCAGTATTACACTGGTCCTGATGGCAGAGGAACGGTAGGTGATATTAGTGGTAGATTGCGGATTGGTTGTCCAAGCTATTACAAAGAGTCTGATTACAAGTTTTACTTGGCTGTTGAATGTCTTGAGAAAGCTGCTGCTACTGATACAGAGGAAAGGGAAAACCTAGCTAGAGATGCCTTCACTAACCTAAGTACAGTTCCAGAGTCTGTAGACCTTCAAACTGTTTGTAAGCGCTTTGAGGATTTAAGGTTTGTGGAGTCGGACGGCCTTTTGCAATTTTTTTGAAATTCTTTTTATTGTTGGATTATCTTTTCTCAGTCATAACATGCTAAGTTAATTGCAGATTTTATGAAGCTGTGGTTAGGTTACCTTTGCAAAAGGCGCAGACTCTTGACCCTGATAACGATGCTTTCAATGAGCAAATAGATGCAGGGATTCGAGACCATGCACTTGCTCGGCGTGAGAAGTGCTATGAGATCATCACGAGTGCTCTGCGTACTCTAAAAGGTGAATCATTGAGGAAAGAATTCAGTTCTCCTATCATACCTGTTTCCCAATCTGTCCTTGATCAAGGGTCTCGGAAAAAGTATATATGTCAGATTATTCAACTTGGTGTCCAGTCATCAGATAGAGTTTTCCACAAATATTTGTATCGAACACTGATTGAGTTGGGCCTTGAAGATGAGTTTTTGGAATATGGAGGGCCAGATTTGGTACCATTTTTGCAAAGTGCTGTAAATGAACCTGTTCAAGAGGTATGACCACCCCCTTGCACCCTCCCATTCTGTTTGTCAATATGATTTATGTAATTTTGTTCTGACCCAAATTATCAGTGTTTATTGAGCTTTGATGCATCTGAAATCATAATTGTCAAGCCAAGGCAGTTTGATGGCTGCTGTTCTAATTTTCAGAGTTCAAAATCTGTTTGAACTCATAATATTTTTTTTCGCCTTCCTCTTTGGCTAACTTTTATAGGTCCGCTCTGTTTCTGCTTTGACACCACCAGCTTCCCAACCGGATCACTTAAGAGTACCTATAACATTTAATCAAATAAAATGCTTTGAGCTTCTGGCACGATATTATGTCCTGAAGCGGCAGCATGTTCTTGCTGCTAATGTATTTGTAAGGCTGGCAGAAAGGCGCTCCAGCGAAGCAGGGGATACTTTGACACTGGAACAAAGGTACTTAATTTTTATCACCACAAGTATGATCAAGTTATCTTTTAGAAGTCTGGCATGAAACTTCTTATTAACCAATGTTTTTATCTTATATTTGCCTTCCATCCATCATGGGAAATGTCTTTTCCAGTAGTTAATATGCTTATCCACCTATGCTAAGTTGGAAGTTCTCTTCATTTAGACAGGAAATCTTTTTATTTGTTGAAGGTGCTGACTTTCTTGATACCACACACTGACAGTCATTTTTAACGTTATCTTATGTTCACGAATTTTCCAAGCTCTTGAAATGAAATCTCAGTTGTTATTGACAGGCGTTCATTTGTTGTGCCATGCCTTGGTTACCATTGCTGAAGCTAAACATTTTAATATTACTACATTGGAGTTTGCCGCTTTCCTTGAGCAGAAGTATCAATAGTAAGACTTAAAAATGACTAAAATATTCATCATTGTAGTTGGAGCATGTTAAGGCTTGTGCACTGTGCAGTCTTAAAATAAGTAAAAGGTACATTTATGTGACTTCATGTTTGCAAACATGTTTGGACAGTTACTGTGTTCTAACTTCTCAAGTACAAAGTTTCTTATTATGAAAGTAACTTGGCTTGCTGTCAAAATAACTACTACTAATTTTGATTAATATTAAACAATAGTCTTGTACTTATATGTTAACTTGTAAGTGAGCTTTTACGCTTAAACCAATTCGTACTTCATAATCTGTCAACTGGTGCTATTGCTTGACGCGATGTCAATCTCTTTGGTTGACATGATTTCAGTATTGGTTGAGACCATGTTAGTACATAACAAACTTGTGTATGAGACTATGTAAACCATTCCTTGACACTTCATATCTAATATGAAATGTAAATTAAAAAAAAAAAAACCCAAAACAAATTAAGAAGCTGCAATGATATCTCAAAATAGAAAATTGGAAAATGAGAACATGTGAGCAATTAACAATTGTTATTAATAAAAGAAGCAACAAATTGCAAATTGAAAACTTCTAGTTGAAGCTGGCTGCTGAATATTGCGTGTGTTTGTGTCATCACTCATGTGATAGACCCCCAATTAAATATACATACTCCAGGCACCAGAAATATGACCAAGCACGTGGGAATCAACCAAATGACAGCAAGGCCAGCTGAGTCACCTATTTTCTGTTATAGTTATGCGTTTTGTTAGGAAACACACGGTGCCTATGAGTTTGATGCCTGGAGCTTCCCCAGTCAGTGTGAGACCCTATCAATACCCCCATTTTCAGAAGAATGAGATAGAGAAACTGGTACGAGAGATGCTAGCTTTAGGTCTTATTTGACATAGTATCAGTTCATTTTTGAGTCCGGTGTTGTTGGTGAAGAAGAAAGATGGGAGCTGGAGGTTCTGTGTTGATTATAGAGCCTTAAACAAGGTTACAGTGCTAGATAAATTTTCAATTCGTGTGATCGATAAGCTGCTGAATGAGCTGAACGGGGCCACCATATTTTCGAAAATAGACTTGAAGTCCAATTATCATCAGATAAGGGTGAGGCAGGAGGATGTTCCCATTACAGCTTTTCGAACACACGAGAGACATTATGAGTTCCTGGTTATGTCGTTTGGCTTGACGAATGCACAGGCAACATTTCAGTCTCTCATGAACCAAGTTTTTCGCAATTACCTCAGAAAGTTGTCTTAGTCTTTTTCGACGACATCCTGGTGTACAGCCGAACGTTAGAGGAACGCGGAACATTTGGGGGTGGTGCTGAAAATACTGTTCGAGAATCTGTTGTTTGCTAATGTGAAGAAATGCCTGTTCAGTCAAGAAAGAATTGGACTACCTAGGGCACATCATTTCGGCTTTGGGGGTGGCGGCTGATGACTCTAAGATAGCTGCCATGAGGGATTGGCTCAGGCCCAAAACTATTAAAGAGCTGAGAGGATTCTTGGGACTGACAGGGTATTATAAGCGGTTTATGAAATCTTACGAGAGCATTGTTTGGCCGTTAACTCAACAATTAAAAAAGTACAACTTTGGATGGAATGCAGAGGCAGAAGAAGCATTCACGTTATTGAAGAAAGCTATGATCTCGTACCAGTATTGGGATTGCCCGACTTCACTCAGCCGTTCATTGTTGAAACTGATGCGTCTGGGAAGGGTCTGGGGGCGGTTCTCATGCAGAATCACTGACCTATCGCGTTCTTCTATCAGCTGCTTCCACCACGGGCTAAGGACAAGTCAATTTACGAAAGGGAGCTCATGGCCATTGTCTCCGCAGTACAAAAATGGAGACATTATTTTCTGGGTCGAAGGTTTGTGGTGCGAACTGATCAACACAGCTTTAAATTTTTGCTGGAACAGAAAGGTAAATCAAGAGTATCAGCGATGGCTGACCAAACTGTTGGGATTCTACTTTGACATTGAGTACAAGGCAGGCCTAGAAAACAAGGCGGGCCTAGAAAACAAGGCGGCAGATGCACTGTCACGAGTGGATGCGATGGGTGGATGCATGTCACGAGTGGATGCGACGGCCTCACTAATGGCTCTAAGTGTCCCGAATTCTATGTAGTTGAGTGAGATACAAAGGGCAGTGGCAAAGGATGCCGAATTGGGGAAGATATGCGCGTCACTGCACAAAGGTCATTCAGTTCCACCTGGGTACTCTCTTCTTCGAGGTCACTTGCTCTACAACAACAGACTGGTGTTACCTAGGGATTCACCATGGGTGCGATTGGCCTTACATGAGGGTCATGATAGTACGATCGGGGGACATAGAGGCTTCCTTAAAACCTATATGATGGTAGCTGAAACCTTCTTCTGGGAAGGGATGAGGCAACAGATCAGAACATACGTGGCTGCTTGTGCCATTTGCCAACAACACAAATGTGACACCCCGTACTTAAGCTTCGAGGTCACGTACTAAACATAATAACCTCTACCCTTATTACATGAAACATTTTAAAGAAATTTGAAATATATAGATATATATTGGAAACTTATTTTCAACTTATAGTAGAATATCTCAATAAAGTTTAATGGCCAGCAGAAGTACATGCTGACCTGAAATTATTCTTTACATATGCGAACTCTACGCAGTCACGTCTGGTTGGGGCAGTTAGTTTAAACATTTTTATAAAATTTATCCCAATTCTGTTTTCTATGAAATCTATGGCA
>CAIGRO010267646.1:0-14662 GCA_903798355.1 Fraxinus baroniana
TCCACTCAAGACTTTTTGAATGGGACGCGAAATCTAGAACGGTGGAGGAAAATGGTGATATGTCCTGTGTTTGACTATATTATTATTGTATGTAATTTCAATTTTTAAGTAATGTCATATTAATGCTTGATTAGCAATTTTATCCTTTTCATTATTTTTTTTTCCCTAGTGAAAATCTACCTTTGTTGTCCTAGACGATTGAAAAGCCTATGTATAAAGTTCACCTAATCATGAAATAAGTTATATGATATGTTTATTTTTTGCGTGCTTGTAATTTTTAGACTTGCTATTGTTATATAAATTGAACCTAAGAAAAGCAAGTTCTTTGAAACATTCAGTTTTATTCATATTAGTAAACTTTATATAATTTAAATCAACTAATAAGTAGACATTAAATTGGAAGCTGATCACCAAATTAAACTAATATAGTAGGCTTTTAAATGTCTAATCTGGTATAAATCCCTACTTGGAATGTCAAAGCATATACTTTTGAGTTTCCTGATTATTACATATCGTTTTTAAAATAAAACAAACTATTTTTGAATCCAATTCAAAAGACGTGGATCCCCTTTCTCGCTCAATTTCTCTTGGATGAATTTAGTTTTCTATATCAAATCTCATTTTTTAAATTACATTTTAAAAAATAAAACGAGAACTTAAGGAGATAATCGTGAACAACGACGCGCAGTCACTATTCGCGGATCAATCACTGTTCACGAAAATTTTACAATTTTTTTTTTAAAGGAATGTTAAGCAGTGAACGGTTTGTTGATAGGCTCAAGGGAATGTTCGAATACCAAACAGCCCCTGCCGTGTTGATTGTGTGCTTGAGGGATCCATGGATTATTAATACCGAAGAAACTAGAAATATTGAATGACCCTTAGGATATGAGCCTGATCGTCGCCTTCCACGTAGCCCACCTAGTGTTGGCAATTTCCCCATTGTACTAACAGTTGATGGAATGGGTAATATTATTGGAGAAGCGATAGAGGAAGAGAAGGACCCCGAAGAAGACAATGGTCGTACACCATTGTCTTGCTTCTTTTTCCAACATAAAGGTTGCACAGATTACCTTTCGAGTTTTGGGGCACTCCACAAGTTCAAAGATCCTTGCCGCTAGTGGATCTGTGCCTCCCTCAAATCTAGAGGGTTGTAGCTTAAGATATTGTTCCACTATTGTAGTCACACTCCTCTCTGTAGATGGTGGTGCAACAGTGGCGTGGTTGGTGGCTCCATGTTGCTTATTGCTTCAATAAATTGCATGAATTGGTTATTCTAGTTGTGATTGTTGTCATTGTTCACTTCAGTTGCTCAGATATGGGGTTGATCATTCCTATTATTTGTGTTTCTAGAGGGAGTTGACATAACCTTGATAAAATGCAAATGTAAAATTACTTAACTACTAAACCAAGAATAAGAAAAATAGCAAATTTGTTGATGCTGGAAAAATAGAGCCAAAGTAAATTTGAATAAATAAATAAATAAGTTTGTCTTCAATATCTTGTTCAAAATCAAAACCCCCTCAAGTCCCGGCCCAAGGTTCGATAGCAGGGTGAAAGAAGCAATCTTCCTTTTTTTTAAGATTTAGATTGATGCTTAGTGACGAGTGAAATTATAAAAAAAATCACAAAATTGAAGAACAAAAAGAGAAAGGAGGCAGTAACTGGTCAATAGGGGCTTTATCCATTTCTTTTCTTCCGGCTGTGGTTTCAGGTAAGGTGTTTGAATTGTTGTTTTTGTTTAAGAGAACATATAAGGGTATAGAAAATGGTATCTGATGGCAAATTATTGATGGATTTCATACAATTAATGAAAGCATGATTTAAAAGCTAGTAAACTCACAAAACTTGGCACTTACTGTTGGAATTTAAGGGTATCTAAAAAGATTAAAATTTGTAAATTGAAAAAAGTCTTCAATCAGTATAACGATTAAGTGCGACTCTTCAAGTGCAAAAGGTGCATAACAAGTCATGAACTGTTATTAAGGTACAATCTAGACTATCAATTATGAAATTGTACGATCTAATGGTTAAAATTAATTTTGTCAAAAAATGCAACCGTTAGGAAGTGACACGTAAAAATCTATAAATACGACACTCCTAATTCCAATTTCTTTATTCCAAATTAATTTCATATAATTGATTTCTAATTCTTTTATTCCCAATATTATGTCCAAATATTGTTCGAATTATTTTTGAGTTTCATGTTCGATATTTAATTACGATATCTTCCGCTCTAGAAGAGTACACTCGAGCATTTGTTCACTCAATAAAATTAATATTGTGATATATCGATTTTAAAATAAGCATATCTTTGGAGACATATGTCCTTTTGCTCCTATTACCACAAGTGCAGAAGGCAAAATTCATTTTAAGGAGATTAAAATGCAGATTTGGAGTTTGTAAATTCACTGATTTTTGGAGCATGAGAGTGCAAGTGACTCAACCATGAAGATCTTGAGAATTATTTCTTTCAAGTAAGATTTGACGAACTTCATAAACTTAATTAAGTTATGATATGCTGCGAATTCTTTCATTAATCGTAACACTATTACACGTATTATTTATAGTTCAATTGCAAACTATTCACAATTGAGCTATGTACTTTTTATAATCATAATATATGATTTTCGAATAGCATAAAATACATTAATCCACCTAATACTTCTGCAGGGAACACTTATTTCTTCTTTCTGGACTGTGAAGCTTTACTAGAACGTGCAGTGCAGAAGACTAATTCCCATCTACCACATTTGATCCTTGTCCTTCTTGGAGTGCAAGCTGCATTAAAAATCAAAAGATATATTGAATATCGTGCAAAATTTCTTGGTACAAACTCTGAAAGAGAATATTGGTACAATTGAATGAACATAAACTATACATAGTTGGCTGAAGAAATCGATAGTTGGAACAGTCGAATAGACTACCATTCGACAGACTTCATCGACATCCTTTCCAGATAGAAAACTTGGAAATTGTTACGAGAATGGCGTAATCTGAGCAATTATGAAATGGTTATTTACCTGATTTGACATATTAATCTTCAGCCATGCATTTCTAGCTTTTAAGTTTTGCACCTGGATTGAAAAGACAAAACTGGCATGAAACTAGCAATCGAAAACTACGTTCTTAAATTCTTATGTGTCTTCATATCTATATATTGCCCTCACGACAGGACTTCCGATACAATTTACAATCTTAGTATCTATTATTCTTTGGCGTGTTTGGGAGCCTTTATTTTGCCAAAAACCAATTTTTTGTACAGTAAACGTGGACCAGGTTGTCGAACACATCATATTAATTTCAAAACATGATGTACTACTGTACTTAATTTTGAATCCAAGATTGTTATTCCAAAACTACCCTCCAATTTCTTATGTTTGTGGTTCTGTAAAGGGCAAAGTTGTAAAATTGGATTGTGTCATTTAGGGTAGAATTGGAAAATCAATTTCTTGACCGGTTGTCAATGCATTGAATGGAGTAATTGCCGATGGATGGTACAGAATTTTTTATGAATATTGCACGGTTTAAGGGCCTGTTTGGTACGACTTAAAATCCAATTAAAATTGAAAATATGATCGTTATTGGGTCCCTCCCGTCTAATAAAAGTCAACCATAACGGCTAGTTTTTCAATTTTAATCCGATTTTAATCTCTACCAAACACCCTCTAAATAAGTGGAAACTTTAAATTACCAAAAAAGTGAAGGCCATCAAACAGGGTCTTACTACTGTCAATGTTTAGAGCCCATCTAACAAAACAATCCCTTTGAAATACTTACATACTCACTTATTTTCGTTTTTTTGGAAGATATCTTAACAACAATGAATATTTCTTAGGAGCAGTTTACCTTTGCTTCCATATGCTTAATTTGGCTATCCATAATTCGGTCCTGAATATACAAAGGATCAAAATCAAAAGTTTTGTTAAATTCAATATTGTAAAGGCACTTCCATTTCCAATAATACCTCAGTTGCTCGGATTCTTTCTGAATTATGCGCCATCTGGCTCTCTATGTCCATTAGTTTTCTAATGGTTCTTTGCCCCACAGCTTCCCCATTGGCTCTACTATTATATCAAAATTGGATACTCAGACTTGCTTCAAATTGTTCATAACAATTAAAGAAGCTAGAAAAAAAATATATTCAACTACTAAAGTTTTTGATTCAGACCTTGTTTGAGCCATATTTTTTTCTCTTTAAAATGAAAAATATGACCGTTATTCATCACATCAATATTTAAATTTAAATTTTCTATCTTTTATGTGAGCTCCAATAACGGCTATATTTTTCATTCTCATTTTCAAAAAAGTTGGCTCAAATAGGGGCTCAGGGTGATCGTGAAACCTGTATTCAACTTTTAGTCTGTCGTTTTCTTGCCTCAGATGTATTTCTTGTTCCTTCAAATACTACAATTTCAATAATTCAAAAAAAAAAAAATCAAGTTTTGTGCAAAAGAATAATAGTAGAGTGCTAATGAAAATTTGATAAAGAATGACAATTAACCTCTATATAGCGTTCCATTGGCGAGGTGAATATTACGAAGAAAATTTTAAAGTAGGAAGAAATTTTTTAAGAAGATAAATATTTCAGCAGAAATGTGAGTATGCTAGATATATCCAAGGTGTATATATACATGTCGCAAGAGATCTCATGATCTTTGGCAATAATTAAATTAATGTACAATCCATTTATTGCTGTCATTGATTTCAATCGCATGGGAGAGTATTGGAGAAATAATTTATATCATTTACAGTAAATCATATAATAAGGAAAATATTGTATGGTCCTTCTTCTCAAAAGAATAATGTTATGCAGTAATCATCTTATGTAACAGCTTAATATTTAAGACAATAATTTATTATCTTTCTGTTGTCTCAAATAATGAGTTGTCACATAAAGATAACTGCTATAGTCGCTAATTATGAATAGCATTACTCTTTTCAAAACTAGCCATTTTGTGAAAAAGTTCCGTAGAAGGGAGAAGTTTAGAGAGATTATTACAGTTTTTGACGAACTTGTGGTCAATTATCAATTTTGCATTTGTGCAGACAAAAATCCAATTTCGATAAAATATATTTTGTACATAATTGAAATTGGATAATCTCATTTATTTTATATTTATTGGGTATTAAGAATTTAATTTTGATTGATGCATGTTAATTGGGTTGAAAATAATTTATTATAGGCGGACAAGATTCGTAGAAATCGGTCCAGCCAGATTACCCGTCCAATTTTTAGCACACGTTAGTATAAGGTCCATAATTTTTACTAATAGGAAATCTCAGCCAAACCATTCGAAAGGATCAGATTTTTTATTTTATTTTTTAACTAAAATTTGATTAAAATCCAAAAAGATAAAACATTTTTTTTTAGTTTAAACGTGGAGATTTGTTAACAAGTACAAGATAAGATCTCGTTTTTCAAATATTAAAATCTTATTATTTTTGGTAGATATTTGTATTTTGTAATGAACTTGGAGATAAAAGATTTGGATTTCTGGGATAGAACAAAACTGATTTTTTGAAGTATCTAAGTTAAGACTAGACAAAAATAAGTACTTATTTAACCAACCCATTTTAAACTCGATAAAATTAAGTTAAAAATCATTTTTATTGAGTCAAAGAGTTGGAGAAAAAGTGTATTGATTTGGACTAGTTAGGAACAGGTGCTTTGCACATGATTTTGCAATAACTTTGTATTTTATGTTTTGTTTTTTTGCGACCCACATAATTATGATTTGGAGACGTACAAATCAATTCAAAAATCATATATATATATATTTCATTTAAAGCAAGTGGTATGGATTTTACATTATACATTAAAGAAAAGTATATGGATTATAAAGAGTATTATATTATAATTGTTGATCCTAAAAAACGTAACGTCAATGTGGACAACAAATACCCGGCCCTCTTACACCTATTCAAGCAAATTCTGGCACGCTTTGACTGGAGGACCGACAAGAAACAGATAATACGTGAATGCGGAAGATACTTTACGACGTAAGACAGAAATGTTTGGGTATAGATGGTAGAGACTAAAATAATTGTACTAATAAACAATCACCAATAAAACCTAAATAACTTAGGATTTGACTAACAAATATAGAATAAACAAGAAGTTATATCGAGAATATTTTTCTTGAGTATTTTCTTATGTATCAATACTCAAAATGATTATTCCAGATCCAAAAGTTATTTTGCCTTTACAATGACCAACTATTTATGGTGTTATGGTCATAGTATTCGTTGGATCAAAACCATGTGATCTCATTCACTAAAGAGAAGCTTCACATCACTAAGTTTGTAAAAAAATAAATACACTAACAATGGGTCTGTCGTCCCATATATTAGGCTGACACTTTATTACAAACGTTACATTAATCATTTTTAAAGATTTTCTACAGATTTTATACGACAACTTCGAGAAAATTGGGAGCTTCTACCAAGGATAACTTCGTATTGATGGTTCCCAATACGAAGAGCTTCAACTTCTTCATTGATTTCTTGTAGCGCTTTGGCTTATAGCTTTGGCCATCCAAGCAGTGTTTCGGCACATGGACTTCAGCTTTTGTTGGACCTCTTTAATTTTGACCACTTAGATCTTTGTTGACTTTCTTTCTTTGTGATTTGTGACGTGGTACTTTAATTGTAGCCTCGATGACGAGGAACACAACAATAGTCCCCAAGTCCATGCGTGTTTATTTATGTAATGCATGGACTTGTATGAAAAACTTTTTTGGATGGGGGTGGTTTATACTTTACACGCTACAATATGATCTACATGAATTACATGTTGTCTGAAGCTATATACCTACAGACCTCTGGATTTCTAGAAAAAAATTGGAAAAGTACTAATAGGACATATTTGTCCGAGGCTATAATCTGACGATGAGTCCTCAACTATTGTGCCCAAATGATTTGTTTCATAAGTTTTTAAGAAAAGATAACTAAAGTGGTTTGTCTTCCTATAAACACAACCGTCATCGTAATTAATCTGCAATGATGGTTGTCATATGACGGACTAATCTAGACCGTACAAGACGAAGAGTCCGTCGTACCGAATTAATCAAATTTAAAGATCAAATGAACGATTAGATGACCCAAATTGACATATAACAGTTGTGATTTAAGGTTTATGCCTATAAAAGGCAACTGTTTGGGGCAAAAAAATCACTTTGCTATTAGCAAAATCAGCAAACTTATTCCCCAAATATCTCAATCTCTCCTTCTTCCTTTGTGTATGTACTTTTCGATGACTTTTCTTCATCGTCTTTCGAGTAATCAGTAAGTATTTAAAAACTTTTAACCTCAACTATTAGATGGCTTCTTTGCACTCTGTTGAGGAGGGGGGACCTCGATATTAGCCAAGTGGCTTCTATGATGGGGGTAACAATAACAAACACTATCGACCTGTTTCGAGCTATCCTAACTGGACAAAGTGTTCTACCTCCTAGAGAGGGTAGAAAGAATAATGGGAGGTATTAGGGGAAGCCAAAATCCCTTCAATAGTCAATGCATCCCACATAGCAAATCTTGGGTAAAAATATTGTATCCTCTATGATATTGAACTCCTATCCTTGTCTCCTAACGAGCATGTCTGCTTTCTGAGGTAGGGATGCGTTGCCGCCAGTAAGTTCCTTCTGAAGGCGGGACTTCACTTGCCTCTTTATCCCTTTTTTAGAGTCATTCTTAGGATGCACAAGCAGGCTCCCACCCAACTCGTCACCAATGCTTGTGCCCAATTAGTGGGGACCTATTTTTTGTAGAATGAGACCTCCATTGGAGAGGATATGCCCTTCCACGTCTTTCAGACCATTTTCCAACCTAAAGTCTTGGGAAAAGGGGACTTCAAGGGGTGGTACCCATTATGTCTGTAGGGGTCATATCTCCCCTTCTTCTTAGGCATTCCCTCCTCCATCAAAGAATGAAAGGACACATTATTCTGGGTGAGGGAAAAATAGCAAGAGTGTGAGGGTGATACAGTCCCCCATGTGATAGCTCCATGGTAGGCCGACCTCTACTACCAAAAATTCCATGCAATTCAAAACTATCTGGGTGGGTCTCCCATTTCCATAGCAATGGTTATTTTTCCCATTGGAATAATGATATCACCAGTGAACTAGTACAAAAGAGTTGTGACTAAGGTTAATTCGTGATCAATAATCATTTTGTCGAAAGTGGTTCCCAAAAAGATGTTGACGAAACTACCATTATCAACCAACATCTGTTTCAAGCCGTTACGGGCACAATAGCCCTTACCACGAGGACATCATAGTGAGGAAACTATACACCTAGGGCGTCTTCCTGCGTAAACGTAATAGGAGGTTGCCTTTGAGAACTACTCCTTACTATGTAGTTAATCATTGGAGGGTCTTTGGCTTCCTGAGCATAATTTTTTTGGGAGTTCCTTGTATTGCCCCCAACGTAAGGCCCTACAAAAATCATATCAATCTTATGGATTAGATCATCTTCTAAGTGGGTTGCAGAGGTCTCTGCAATGTCGTTGTGCCTCTCTAGGCCTTTCTCTATCATGTTCCCTTCATCATGGGGATAGCTCTCAACGGGAGGATCTTGCCTCTTCATGCATAGGACTTTGATCCTATCTAGATGGGGGCATGTCCCTAGGAGGGCAATCATTTATTTGGTTGTTTTGTGTGCTCCCCTGCCTAGGATGTTGAGCTATATCCCTACAGTTTATTGTGTCAAGACGGTAGAAATGATGATAAGTGCAATATTGAGTGGGGTTTGACATATTCCTGGGTCTCGAAGAGAACATAAATGTTTACTACTATAATCCTACTCAAACATGCTACTCGGCGTTACCGAATACAATAGTGAAGTGACAAAAAAATCAAGATTGGAGGGTTTGATTTCACTTTTCTAACAAGTCAAAAGGAATAAAAAAATGAGGGAGTTCTTCTTTATTTAATTTTGATTCTTTTAGTTAATTTTACGAAATTACTAAATCGAAACTATTGTATCTTTGATTATTTGATAATGGATTATTTTACCCGTGACAAATAGTGTGTGGATATTTCCTTTAAGAATTTATCATATTAATCTTGTGTTCATTGCTATTTATTTTCACAATTGACAATAACTCGTTTCCCTTAAGCATTTATCATATAAATCTTGTGTTCATTAGTGTTTATTTTCACAAATAACAATAACTCGTTGAACACTAAACTGTTTAATTGTGTCAGTCAGAACGGTACTTAAAACTGCACGTAGGAAGTTGTGACTGACTGGTAAAACTTGATTTAAACAAATAATTGAGACAATATACATTCTTCTGAAAAATGGAGACCATTCAAAAACCGATTGATACGTAAATTCCTAGGCGTTGTCGTCTTTTAAAATTTTTTTTCTTCTTCCCAACATATTACCTTCACATTGTTTGGGACATTTTAATGTTCTTTAAAAAATAGAAGTTCCACATGACTTGACACAGAGAGATTAGATTAAAAAATCCCCGAATAGAACAGTAATTACATTTCTTTAACGTATACAAATGCCAAACTGTGGGTACAATTCACAATAATACACAACATAAACGAAACGTTCAAATTTCAATGGTTTCATACAATAGAAAAGGGAAGAAGCAGAAAGAAAAAACAAAGAATATATAACAAATCATCTTTTTTTTTTTTTTTTTTCATTCAAACAATAATTTGTAAAAATAATCTTCCACCAGCCAGGCTTCTTAGCTGAAACTTGCTGTCCCCTAATGAGGTGTCAACTTTTTTTGCGGTATCAACTCCGGCTTCTTTCATCAAGGCTTTGCCGGCTCTGCTGCTGGAGCAGGTGGTGGTGTTTCTTCAACCTTTGGTGGCTCAGCCGTAGTCGCACAAGCGCCGGCCGACCCAGCCACCTCAGCAGCCGGTGCTTCTTCTTTCTTCTCTTCTTCCACAACAATATCCTTATCTTTCCCCTCTGTGCAGCCACTCGTATCTTCTCCAGTTTTCACTGGAGTAGCCTCGGCTGGCGGTGCAGCCTCTTCTTTTTTCTCCTCTGTGACTATAAACGTAGAGACTTGCTCAAACACGAAGAAAACCGGACCTGGTAGATACGCAGGCCCGACTTTGGAAGCTGCTTCACACACTGGTTTTGTCCCCGGAAATTCTTTCAAGGATAAGGAATAAACATGATTAATAATCATGATAAAAATTTGCAGTTTCATTAATTAATTAGTATTTATTAAGTACCAATCTTGGCAAGCTCGTCGAGGAATTTTTGAACTGCTGCTGAATGTTTCTTGAGACCTGCCTCTTTGGGTTCCTTCACCAAAGTCTGTAGGAATAAAGATTATTCAGAAAAATAATTATCAAGTTAATGATTCGAGTAAGAACTTTAACTTTCTTATAACAGTTTATATTTTAATATGGAACTCGAAGTCACAAAAAGAGGGTTAAGGTACCTTGATCTCAGTAGATGAAGCTTCGTAGATTTCGACAACTTTGGGTTGAAGCTCAGTCTTTTTCTCTTCGAATTCTTTTGCGTATTGCTCCTGAATCCAATAAAAATAAATAAACTACGTTAATAAAGGAGTTATCGAAGATAAATACTAGATATTCATTCGTAAAAATTAATACAAGTTCCTACCTTAGCCTCATCGAAAAGCTTGCAAGCTTCCGCTGCAGCGGTCTTCTTGGGGCTGTTTTTATCAAAAACCTTCTTGATCGTCGGAAGAACCTTGGATTTCCAATAATTCGCCATCTTCGATCAACTGCTGTTGTTCTATTCGACCAGAAACTTTTAAACTCTATATAAATACGCGCGCCACACACAAAAGGAAAATCACAACGTAAGTACAAGTAAAAGTTACTAGTGATAAAACATAAGAAATAACAAACTATGCATGCTTGAAATGAGAATTTGAAGAAGAAGAAGAAGAATAAGAAAGAAAGAAGAAAGAACCTCTCTTATCTGAATAATAATGTTGAATGCGAAGGTTGGCTTTGTGTGGTCTTCCAATAAATTCAAAGGTCAGCAAATTGTGTCTTGTGTGTATTGTATTTGTATCCAAATCAAGGGAATTAATTAAAAGGGTTGGGAGGCACATATCAATAATGAATAAAATTAGAATGTATTTGATTACATTTATTTTTCATGAAATTGTCAGTTTTCCATGTAAATTCATACTTTTGAGCGTTTGATTGTTTTTTTCATTTGAAAATATTTTTCAACTTTTGAAAATATGTCTAATTTTTCTTATTTTTGAAAAAAAAAACATTTTATTTTTGTGTGAAGCGGGTTTTTGTTTTCTCAAAATAAGAAAAACATTTTCTTTTCTAAAAGATATTTTATTTTCAATGAAAAATGTCAATTTTCCATCCAAATTCCTACTTTGGAGTGTTTAATTGCTCTTTTTTCCATAGAAAATATTTTTCAGCTTTTGTGCCTAATTTTCCTTATTTTTAAGGAAAACATTTTATTTGGGGTAGTAGATTTTTTGTTTTCTTCAAAATAAGGAAAATATTTTCTATTATGAGGGTTTGAGCCACATTATTTTGGAAGAATGTATTTTGGAATAGTAGATTGATGGAGAATGTATAGTTAAAAAAGAAGGAAAAGTTATTGATGTTATGTAAAATATTATTTTATAGAAAAATATGTGGTTAAAAATGAGTAGAAGAATGAGAATGTGATTTTTAATGTGATTCAAACCGGGGCTATATGATATATTAGTGTTTCTCCATTATTAGGGTACAATATTTCATCAATGGTCATTGAATTTTTAGTGAAGTCTTAATTAGGTCATTAAAAATTAATTTACCTCAATTTGAACACGGACAGAAATTAATAGTTGTACCGTAAATAATGTTAGGATCATGCTACAAGTACCCAATCATTTACATAATACATTACATAATTGACAGGTGTCGCGCATCTATCGACAGTCTACAATTTTTAACTTGTCTACACTTCACAACCATAGCCAGATTTCTTCCACATGGACCTATATAATTCATTATGTATATGGATTATGTACATGAAGAATTATCCATAATGTTACACGTAATTGCTGCGTGGCCCCCCGGCCGCCCGCGGCTTTCAAATTAACAAAAGCCAGTGTAAAAAACACGATATAATAGTATTTGTCCCTCATTTTAGAGTACACTAACAAAGTATTTGAACAGACATAGATATATTATTTATTGAATAGTTGAGGATTAAAATTCAATGATAAAGTGTGAGGATATAAATGCAATAATAAGCAAAAAGAAAAATTGGTGACTTTTAATGCAATTAAAAAGTAGTGTAATACAACCACCCTTTAATTAGTCATTAAAACGAACATCCGTACGAAAAGACATAATTGTCCCTATTGTCCTTGACACATGGAGTGTCATAAACGTACTTTCCTCATTCCAATAATGGATTAGTTGGCATGATTGTTTTCCAATCAAATTATAAAAAATAGACGGTATCAACAACTACAGGCGAGCCAACAAGTAAAACAACACAGTTACGTGAAGCGGTGGAGAATGATAGGGGTGGAATAGAAAATAAATATATCCATGACAGCTGTCAATCAGAGGTGGCAACATCACACGTGGGACCCACTCATAGCGATACTGATCTGTTTCTGTAGACTCACAATTTCTCTCTCTCACGTGGCTTAGCTGTCTCTACAGCCAAGGACCCCACCAGCTGACATCCAAGTCATCAGCTATTCTTGCGGGTTTTGAACTTGTTTGGTACATCTTAAAATTCAATTAAAATTAAAAATATAATCGTTATTGAATTACACTAATCTAATAAAAGTCAACAATAAAGATTAATTTTTCAATTTTAATCCGATTTTAATCTCTATCGAACACGCCCTTTAACTCATCTTTGATCGGGATTAAAAATTATTTCTCGAATTAAAAATCAAGTTGCAATAAGTTTTACTCGAAAGAGCTTTGTAATATTTGTAAGTTACGGAGTTCTAACATTTGTCTTCCATATAATGACTTAGGCAAAAAAGTTAGATTGAATTTTTATAGCCTCTGTTTAGCGGATTTTAACATTTCAACATTTTTTTATCAAATTCTATTAAAAATATAATTTTTAGCTATACTAAACAGGGTCTTAATAAAAAAAATGTCTAATAAAAGAATTTTCTTTTTTTTGAAGAATATATATGGTCGAAAAAGAAGGAAAAAATATAGATTTACGTGTAATATTATATATATATTTTTTTAAAAATGTGTAGTTAATAAAAAGAGAAATAACTTTAATTTAATGGGGTCCAAACATAGGCTAATTCACCATGTGATGTATAGTGAAAAAAATAGTTCAATTGAGAATGTGTTTGAGTCACATTATTTTGGAAAATGTATTTTGAAATAGTAAATTGATGGAGATTGTGTTTTTGAAAAAGAAGAAAAAGTTATTGATGTGATGAAAAATATTATTTTATTAAAGAATGTGTGGTTGAAAATGAGTAGAAAAATGAAAATGAAAATTTTAATAGGGATCAAACATGTCCTCAAAGTCTGCTTATATGTAAATAAATTTGTATAAGTAACAAAGTTATTTTTTGTAAGTATGCGTTAAATAAACGACTTTTTTGTTAATTATAATTTAACTTATTGTGATAGTTATAAAAGAGCAATTTTAACTTAGGCTATGTTTAATTCACTATTTTTTTCCATGGACAATTTGTTTTCTTGGTTTTGACTCTCACGTGCCACTTTCCTTGATTTATGGGTGGGAATTGGTTTTTCAAATTTTTTTTTATTTTTTTTTCTTTTTGTAATTGGAAATTTTTTTATCAATAATGGTAAAAAGAATTTTCCTTTAATGGACAATTTTCATGCAAAACAAAGTCAAACGAACGATATTCGGTATGATAATTTTTTAAAATTTTTATTTATTTATTTATTTATTTTTGGCAATTGGAAGAAATTCTAAATCCAATGGTAGAAAAAATTATCACTTTTATGAATAATTTTCATAAAAAATAAAGTCAATCAGATACCAAATTTTCAACATTTTTCAGGTGAAAAGTTATATCAATCAAATACTATTAATTACAATTCCCAATAAAATAATTTCTAAACAATTCAATTTCCTGAAATTTATTTTCTTTTCACCAATTTTTCAATCAAACGGACCCTAAAAGAACATGTTGTAGACAAAAATTAAATTTACTTATAAGTAAATAAATTATAATATAATAGTTCTTTTATTAAAAGTTAAATTACTTATTTTGACATAAAAATTACTTTTAATTTTCCTACTCTAAAGTAAGTTGCCCGGATGATATTCGTAAAAAAATTACTTGAGTAACTTTAATTTGTTTAATACATTTATTAATACTTGTACGTTTATTAATGCTAAATAGTATCAAACACTATACTTTAATAAAATCCAATCATATCAATGTAATCCTATATTCAGGGGCGGACACTTAATTTTTGACATTGAAAAAAATACACATAATAGACAGGGGCGGACCCACCAAAGACCCAGCGGGGCGGCCGCCCCCACTAAAAAATAAATAAATAATTTTTTTTTTACAGTTTTTTTAGCTTATTTTCTATCTCGAATGCAGCCAGAATTTGGTAAAACTCATATTTTGTATGTAATCTTTTTCTATTTAATCTTGTTACATATTCTTCAATCTCATAGAGTTGGATGGTCAAATTTCCTTCCTACTTGAATACAG
>CAIGRO010267668.1:0-10465 GCA_903798355.1 Fraxinus baroniana
TAATATTATTTTATCAGGAGAATGTATGGTTGAAATGAAAAATGAGAATGAGAATGAGAAATTAATGGGTGTCAAACGGAGGCATAATGTATTAAATCCACAACCCCTTGTACAAGCAGTAAATTACTAAAAAACATTTGTTCTTCTTCTTCTTCGTTGTTCATTGTTCATTTCTCTTTGTCACTATTGGTGGGGTGCAAAGGTAACTTGACGAACCTTTATTTAAAATTTTTAATATTATGCAATTAATTTTTGGGTTCTCTCTATTATTAGTTTAATTTGTTCTATCTTTCTGTCAATGTGAGCCATTTGTTTCTATGTTTTGATATACGAATAAATTTCATGCTATAAATTATATACTCTTAAATTAATTAATTTGATTTTTTTAATTAGTTTTAGTTATTGTTTCATACAACAAAAATAATATACGTTTTACAACTGTGCATTAGTTTTACTTGAAGATGTTGGTTAAATGCGTAAATAAATTAGATTGCTCACATGATGATTGATTGTCTTTTAATTATTAATGGAAAACAATTAGGTTAAAACAATTAATATTTTCCATAGTTATATTTTTCAAATTTAGATGATGCATTTGAGCCCTAAAATCGTACCAAATATTATTTTAACAGCACCAGCTTATTTTTAACTCTTTTATTTTCTTAAATTTATTTTAGGGATGGAATTGGAAGGTGATGATAACATGTTTATTCCTCAAGTTACGGTCGGCGCTATTCCCAAAGTTGGACAAGAGTTTGAAACACCCGATGATGCGCAAGAATTTTACAATCAATATTTGCGACTTGCAGTTTTTAGTACAAGGATAGCTAACAGCAAAAGAAATAAGGAAACGGATGACGTAGCATGGAAACTATATGTGTGTTCAAAGGAGGGAAAAATAGACGAGACATATCAAGTGAAGATAAAAAAAAAATAAAATCGCAAACTACATTCATACTCCTTTGCAATATTATCCTTCTCACATTTTCGTTCTCTCTCCATCTATTATCATCGTTATTGACAAGATTAGGTGCCATGTTTACTATCCCAACCATTAACATTCTTCATCAACGAGCTTATATTATTGACAACATTTTTTTTAATTGAATTTGAAGTGATTTGAAATTTCGAAATAAAAATGAACTAGCTATATGAAGGATATGAAAAGCAGCACTGTAAGTTGTTTGCAAATTGAAAACGAAATGCAACGTTGGAAGTTTCGAGACCCCAACGTCAAAAAGTTCATCATCACAACGTTATCTTGTGAGTATTCTGTACAATCACCGGCACAAATTTTCTGTACATTTAGCATTGCTGTTACTTTTTTTATTTTTGTGTTTCTCGAACCTTCCAATTCACCACTGTTCTATGTACACGTGGCCTCTTCCCAATCATCAATTGGATCATGCCCTTTATTCAAGAACCTAAATATCAAATAAACCTCGAACTCTAGGCACAAAGTTTATTGAAAGTTGCCTAATTACGAGATCCTTGAAGATCTTGTACTTCACAAGGATGTCAGTTCCCTTACTTGGAAGTAGCTTCCGAGTAAACGCTCTTACAACAAATCTCATGCCCCTGAGAAAAATCAATGCAATCCCTGTAAAAACAGTTTTCATCTCATCCAAACACAGCCCAGAAGATTTTTCTAGGTGTGTAAGGATACTAAATCCTTCTTAAATTGTTGATTTCATTTTCCCGGGTTTGTAGTGAAAGATTGGTCTGTGGAAATGAAATGTGGCAGGAAAAAAGAAAACCAGTTTGCAAAATTGGCACTGATTGCACTGGCTGCTGGGGTGTTGACACTGGGGCCAGTTGATCCTGCATCAGCCGCCAAGACTGGAGGTCGGGTGGGCGGCCAGGCTTTCCGGTCGTCTGCACCGCGCTCCTCTGGCCCGAGAATCAACAATTCAAGGTAGTTCTTTAGATTTTAATCAAAAATGTATTGTATTTTAACTACTTTTGCAAGAAATCAATTAGTTTGAAAAACCAGTGAGTTTGACTGAGAATATATAGTAAATTATATGTAGAGAAATATTGGAATAGGGACATCTCTCTTGAGTTGGATAATTGTTTGTTTGTGCTGTTGATACTGAATTAGACTGTAGCAGTTTCCATATGCTTGCAAAAGTATGTTGAGAACCCTATTTCCAGAATTTTTAAGTAGAATAAGTTAAATTTCATCAAAATTATTGATTTCAACAGCATATCAATGATACATATTTAAGTTTCTAGCTAAAGCCCCCATTGTCAATATCTTCTAACAGATAATGCATAATCCCACAACAGAGATTTAGTTTGTGAAAAAAGAATTAGATAGTCATTAGTATGTTATCACTTGCTATTTTTTCTTCCTTATCATTCATCTTTTCGAAATGTCAATATGTTCAAAATGTGGGACTTTATAAGATTGCCAGGTTCAAATATTGTGCTGTCTTAGCCTGGAAAAATAAGTTGAGGCGAACAAATATCATTTATCTGGCAATTTTCAATGGAAATGATGTCTTTTGTGTTATATCATTGGAAAATTTTAATGATGTAGGATAATTGTATGTATTTTTGAATCATGAAGACATCAGCCAATTTTAACCTTTGAAGACTACTAAGTATAAGATGGTTTCTTAGATATACGAGGGGTCATCTTGTCCGAATATACAAATGAAATAGGCAACTAGAAGTTCAAAGTCTATGCTAATGCGATTTGAAAGTGGTTATCCATCGCGGTTATGCAATTTCATCTTGCATCACGTTGAGCAAGAGGGTTTAATGATTAAGGCCAAAGAAGAACCAAAAAAGACTAAGAACTCATCTGTGGAACAACTGACCTCGTCACTTTACCTTTTCTGGGTCAAAATCTCTAGTTATAAACCTAAATATGAAAGTGTAGATTTAAGAAGCGAATTTTTTTGGTGTAAACTTGCTTTTTTCGTTATTTATGCGACTTCTTGATGGTAGTCTTTGGTAAAGCTTGATTACCAATGGCTCAAGAAATCCTTACTTTTTTTTTTTTGACAAGTTTAACATTGCTTATTCTTGCAGAACCAATGTGTATATCAACCCACCAGTTGCCCCTCCTCTAGTTGGTGGATATGGATATGGCTTTGGCGTGCCATTTTATGGTGGATGGGGTTGGTCTCCATTTTCATTCTTTGCACCCGGTCCCAGTGTTGCTGTTGGCATTGGAGGTGGATTCGAACTCTTTGCTTTATTTCTATTCCTCGGAGCAGTTTCTACTGTTGTTAGGCGATTCCTTGGATCAAGATATGATGATGATGAGGAATACTAGTGTGGAAAAAACTTGTCCAGACTAAAATTAAAATCTAAGGAAATTATGTATTATTTTGTAAAACAAAGATTATATACAAGGATCCTAGGTGTAATATATACTTGAAATTGGTGTATAGTTCAGTGCGTTTCAACAAGATGTGCACAACCCTTTATTCAATAATGTCATCACATCTGTGGAAAACCCACTTCAGAAGTTGGAACCAACATTGCAGTTTCACCTAGATCTTCAATGCATTATAATCATGGGGGGATTAAATCTTGATTTGTATCGGTTAATTTATAAGAAAAAATACAACCAAATATCACATCAATAGTATAACAGGATTTAGGCGAATGACGAACCACGGAAAAACTAACTGTTTTCAAGTGAGATACCATTGTGCATTCATAATCAAGGACCAGACAACATTTCCTGTGGGCACTTATGAAGACATCAGAAAACCGATACTTAACATCAGAAAACAAGAAAAGATAAATTAGGAATTATGGCTCATTATTGCATCCCTTCGTCTAGACATTTTTATCTAAGTAAACTCTTTCTGTTCTCTATTTCATACTTCTGAGTCTTGCTCTTGTTCCTCTCATGTGAAATATATTTGACTTCTTCACACGGTGTAGTGTTGCTGGATCGTGTCAATGTCGAGGCCTTTAAGCTTCACTACCGATTCGACATGACCCTTGAGTGTGTGCAGCTCCCGAAGCCTAAAATGATAAAAAGGAAAAAGACAATATTATAATTCACTATGATATTACTTGAAAAAGGGACTAATTGAACATGTCAATTTATACCTTGCAATTTCAGCTCTCCTCTTGGCCTGCTCCGCAATTTCAGAAAGTTCTCTATAGCTATTCCTCTCGTTGAAAAGATTAGTCGTCTCTGGGGCTTGAAGGCCGTGTAGGGTCCTTTGCGCAAGAGCCCACTGTGCTTCTCTCTCCTCTTTGCCATAGTCCTTCTTGGTGGTGAAGGCAGTCTATTCCAGGGAAAAGCAAATGATAAGTTAGTGAATGAAAATAATGATGGACAGGATCTAAACTTTTTGTTAGACAGAGTTGTACCTTGTTCTCGTACAAATTATGCCAGGCCTTTCCACTTAAGATATAACGAATGGAAAACTTGATTACGTCTAGCGGCAAATAGAATACAATACTGTAAAGCCAGATTACCCCTGCCCATCCCCAACCACATCCTTTGATTCTGGCGAACCCCCAGTTGGCATATACGGCTACAATAGTTGCAATCTACAACATTAAACCCGTTTCAGCATCTTATAACTTGACATTCTATCTACATTCAATCTATATTCTCTTTACAAATAGATAAAGAAGTTTGACTCCAATACAGGCTAAAAGGGTGAAGAAGTTCATAACAGAAAAATAGAGAATGTTTTTAAGTTTCGGAAGGGTAAGAAAAAGCCATGGAAAAATTACCAGCTGGGCGATGACAAAAGCAGTCAATAACAGTAGTCCAGGGCGTTCCATGAACGACCAGCTTCGTGATCTAGTCACGAAAATCAGAGCCTGGCTGACAATACTCACTTGTAGGTAAAGAGCAGCCATCATTTCGTACTCGCTATTTCTAATAGATCTTACACCAAATTTATCCTGCAGGCAATTAACTTTTTTTTACTTCACTTGGAAACTATTTATAATGTAAAAAGCAAACATACAAAGAAACATTACTAGTCCTCACCGAGAAGAAGTTAGTTTCCTTCATAATCCAGAAGAATAAAACCGTCATCAGTGCAAGGTAACCACCGAGTACTATGCCGGTTGCAAATATCTCTTTCAATTTCCAACTATCAGGCAATGGAGATGGCTTTACTCTATCCTTTGAGATTGTCATAATTGTTCCTAAATAGAAATTAATTATTGATCTATCAGTTGCCACATGTCACCCAAAATATAAAAGCTATTCAAATGAGAAAAGAGAAACTTTACCGTCATTGAGGATGGCAATGATCAAAACCATAAATGGAGAGAAATCGAACTTCCAAATCAAAGCAATTAGCATGAAACCGAACTGCAAAACAAGAAGCGGAGGGCATAAGAACTAAGAAGTCCATTGATCCCACGAATTATAGAGGTTTTCTATGTTCAAATCTCATAATGAACTTACAACAATACGGATTGTGATGGAGACTGCATATATCTGGCAAAACAAAGATACAAATAATAAAAACCTGCTTCAGCCATTAAAAAGTTGGGACTTCAAAAAGATTAGAAAAGAAAACAAATGACTAACTGTATAGTTCTTCATTCTTTGGAAAATAGTTCGACTGGTCAATACTGCACTGATGATAACGCTCAACCCAGGTTCAGTGAGTACAATGTCGGAAGCACCCCTTGCAGCATCTGTAGCATCGGCAACTGCAATTCCAATATCTGCCTTCTTTAAAGCTGGTGCATCGTTGACACCATCTCCCGTCATTCCAACAATGTGCTTGCTCTCCTGCAACTTCTTCACTATTTCATATTTGTGTTCTGCATGCCAATGAGAGAGAGTGAATTTCCCGTTCCACAGTCAGAAGATTTAGAAATTTTCATTATGCAATGCAACGTGAAGGGTTCGCGGACTAAAAAAAAACCCACCTGGAAAGACCCCAGCAAAACCATCTGCCCTCTCAATCAACTCTTCAACAGGAAGGCCAGCAATGGATTCATCTTTATGTTGCCCAAGCAATGAAGCGGAGGGGTACATATTTGTTCCCATACCAAGCCTGCGTCCAGTCTCCTTAGCAATGGCAAGTTGATCGCCTGTGAATTGACACGTTAATATGAATAAGGAACCGACTAAAAGAATATAATAAATAGCTACAAGATTGGAATTCAGAATTATAAACATTGAATTACCTGTAATCATTTTCACATTAACACCAAGATGGAGGGCACGGCGGATGGTCTCGGCACTGTCATGTCTGGGAGGATCAAATAGGGATAACAATCCAACAAACTGCCATGGACCACCAGGGCTGTCTTTTGATTTCTCTGGTACTACCTGGAAATATAGAACATTTGCCTCAGTAACTGTACGATTTTCAATTGGAAATATCAATATTGCAGCAATTTTCTCATTGCAAACCTGTCTTGCAACTGCCAATGACCGAAGCCCACGCTCAGCAAATTTATCAATAACGCCATGAACCTTTTTCTTGAGGTCTTCCTTGCAATTGCAAAGAGTCAAAATCTGATCACAGGAAAATGGGGGAAAAAATCAGTACATTTGCCTAACAATATCTCATATATTCACAAATCAGGAAGCGAAGAATTTGAGAATTAGGAGTACCTGTTCCGGGGCTCCCTTGCTAGCTCGATGCCAGTTATCATTTGAATCAATGTAAGTCAAAGCAGTCCTCTTGTCCACGGGGTTGAAGGGGAAAAAGTGGATCTCCCTGATACCAGCCCGTGCCTAAGAATTCAGGACATATACTTTCTTTATTTAGTTTTTAATATTTGATATCTATAAAACTAGAAAAGAAAGAAAAATCACGCATACCTCCTTTGGATCAGCAAGGGTACCGACAATGGCAGCATCAATTGCATCTTGATTTTCAGTCCTAGATGCCCTTGCAGCAAGAAGCAGAACTTGATCAGGGTCTACGCCCTTTGCAAAGACCTCAATCAAGGTTTTATCGACAGTCAACTTATTGAGAGTCAAAGTCCCAGTCTTGTCACTGCATAGGACATCCATGCCAGCCAATTCCTCTATGGCGGTCATTCTCTTTGTGATGGCACCTTGCTGTGATAGCCTGTGAGATCCAATGGCCATTGTGACTGACAAGACAGTAGGCATGGCAATAGGAATGCCTCCGATTAACAGAACGAGGAGATTGTCAATCCCCTTCCTGTACTTCCTGTGTTGAATCGGGTACATGACTATAATCTCGGCTAGCATTCCAACCGCAATGGAGCAAATGCAGAAGTTACCAATAGCAGTGAGCACTTTCTGGAAGTGCCCGACTTGGTTGGTGCTATCCACAAGATGTGCTGCCTTCCCGAAAAAGGTATGAACACCAGTAGCAATAACCACAGCTTCAATCTCACCTTGTTTGCATGTTGAACCAGAGAAAATTTCGTCGTAAGGATTCTTGGTAACAGGAAGTGACTCTCCTGTGAGTGCGGATTGATCAACCTTTAATGGATCACCTTCAAGAAGACGAGCATCAGCAGGAATGACATCTCCCAATTTAATGCTAATAATGTCTCCAGGAACCAAAATGGCGGCTTCCTGCTCACTCCATCGACCATCTCTGAGGACCTATTGTCACCAAACATGAGAAGTATTAGTATACATGTATTTATGGGGTACAATTGAAAATTTGATACCTTTGTTTTAGGAGCAAGACCAGCCATAAGAGCTGCAGCAGCATTTCCAGCATTGTTCTCTTCAATGAAACTGATAGTCGAGTTGATAACGAGCAAGCAAATAATACCAACGAAATCTTGCCAATCCGGGGGCTTTCCGCCTCCATTAGCCAGTGCAATTGCCATTATAGCTGCAGCTTCCATGACCCATGATAGTGGATTCCACATAAAACCGAGAAACTTAAGTATTTTGCTTTCCTGTGTTTCAAGGACAAAAAATCATTAGAAATTTTAATGTACTTAAAACTTTCTTCTGTTATAAAAGAGAAGAGAATAACCTTCTTTTCTTCCAATTTGTTGGGGCCAAAAATTTGAATCCTGTTATCTCCTTCATCGGAACTTAACCCTTCCCGGGTGCATTTCAGCTGCTCAAACACCTCCTCTATCGGAACTTTTTCCTATTAGGAACACCCCAGATACCTTTAGGCTATGCATTAACCAACTTCTTAAAAGTCAACTAAAGGCAAAACATTTCAAATAAAAATAAAATGTATTTTTTTTATTTTTTAATTAATTTAGCTAATGAATTTCTGTATGATGGGGCCCATAAAATGAGTTTCCCACCCCCACAAAGGTTGGTCTTGGTTTCTCCACCAATCAAATTAAGCACACTTTTCGGAGAAATCATTAAATAATAAATATTAATTAACTGGATTTGCGGTTACGTTAGCCGAAAGGGCCCAAAAAAAGGTCAACTGTCTATCAGTAGTCATGAATAGAAGTTCGAATCCCAACACACAGATATCAAAGGTGAAGAAGTACCACGGAAAAAAGATTTATGAAAAATCAGTCACTGATGCTTTTTGTTATGCCTAGTTTGTTATCCATTCTTTTAAAATGCATTCTTTCAGAACTTATTTTCAATTACATATTTTTTCAATAAAATCAATAACTTTTTTTTTTTTTACTTTTTAACCATATATTTTCCATCGTATTACTATTTAAAATACATTTTTTTCTCAATAATATTCATCAAACTATATTAAATTAATAAATAAAGTTAAAAAATAATTATAATAGTCATGTCTAAATTTAATTCTTCCAATTTGGTAGGAATTAAAGTCAAATTTTTAGTAAATTTTGATAAAAGTTAATGATATCCATGGTCGAAAAATTGTGGAATCTATTAAATATGTAGTTAAAATTAATTATTGACTTTGACTTAAATTAAAATCTAAATTTTAATCGGTACCAAACAAGATCTAATTAGGCAGAGAAATCAAAAGGCACTGTAATTTTTAGTCAAAAGTAGCAAATGTATGTTAATTTATAAAAAAATGACTGGCATAATTTTCCAAAGGTATATATCCTTCATAATCACTCGAGCATAATACTTCATAATTACTTGATGTGTATTATTAAAATGAACCATGCTTTGTAGCACATAAGCATAGAATATGAGACTAATTTAATTGGATTTAAAGCACAATTGGCAAGAATAATAAGTAGGGTTAGTGGTAATTGATAATTAATTGTAAACTATGGATTATAACACCGTCTAGACGTCAATGATGTTGACATTATTCTAAGTAAAGAATCGTGATCACGATTTAGATATTAACAATATCTATAAGCAAGACCATGTTTTCAAACCGAAGCATGTGAATACTTTTTGGGACAAGAACATGTTCAGATTCTTGCAATTTATGTACACATTAATTAGAAAATACTCTTACTTAATAATTAATTCAAATCTAATCCATATAAAAATGAATTACCCTAATAAACTGAAAATAATAAATTGATCTATAATTGGCCCCTGTTTGAGCCACACTATCATTTTCATTCACAGCTTCTATTCATTTTCAACCACATATTTTTCAATAAAATAATGTTTTTCAACCACAAATTCACCATCACATCACAAAAAATGAATTCTATCGTAAAAAATGTGCATCAAATACACTCTTAGAGCCCGTTTGGTAGAGATTAAAAGCAAATTAAAATTGAAAAATTAGTCGTTATTGTTAACTTTTATTAGACGAGTGGGGCCCAATAACGATTATATTTTCAATTTTAATTGGATGTTAATCGATACCAAACGGGCTCTTAATCCACAATGGATATGATAGATAGCAGTGCAGAGCATAGCATAGCAGAGCAGAAAATCAACCTTAAACAAAACGAGGAACATCAAATCAAATCATTAAACTTGGAAACAAATGAAAATAGTACCAGATCAACAGTCTCATTTTTGATCTCTTCAAGAGTAATTCCACCCATTTTTGCTCCTTAAATACAAAAAAGACAAGGAAAAAGAGAAATTAACAGAGAAGATGAGGAACAGAGAAAATTTGAGTTTTCTCAGCCATCTTCAAATTGCTGCTGCATACTACCCAACACCTCTTTTTATACCACGCGGCCACGCCATTATGATGGTGGTCCCCACCGCCACCTCTCTCTATCTCTACCCTGGTCTGGTGATTGCCCAAGGGAAGGCCAACCTCAGTTACCGCCCAAAATAGGGTCTGTTTGGGCCCCACTTATACAAAAAAAAAGTAGTTGGCCTTCAGCTTCCCATTAATTTATTCACTGGCGTAATTAGCTGCATAATATTTGTTTCTTTTGGATTTAATTTAGGCATTATAATAAATATTATTAATATTTGTTTCGGATTTATCATAATCAAATTATAATGAAAAGAATGACAAGCGTCACGAAATATATGGAAAAAAAAGTAGTAATAGTTATGAATATACTGTTAAAATTAACCCATGTTTGGTATTGATTAAAATCAAATTTTTTGAGTAGATTTTAATAAATGTTGATAAAATGTGTGGTTGAAAAATTGAATTTTAATCAATACTAAACATGG
>CAIGRO010267671.1:0-10353 GCA_903798355.1 Fraxinus baroniana
GCATAAGTAGATTCCCAACAGTAGGCTCATATGACTTTTCTTCTGATTTCTCTATTGAATACATTCAGATGTGCTTGTATTAGTTTGTGTTTGATTCCTCAATGAAAATTTGAAGTTTTTTGTGCCGTATAAACTGCATCAATGTTTTTCTTATGTAATCCCCAGCCTTGGTACAGAAAGGGAGTTGCAGTAGGTTGGTGACCTGCATATAACTTTGTTTAAACTTTGAACCGAACAAAATGACAAAAGAGGATTCATGTAGCCGGCTTTGGATTTATTGGGAATAAGACTTATTTTGATATTGTTTGAGCCATATAGATAAAAAAAAAAAAANAAAATGGAACATTCAATCATTTGTTTCCATGTTGAGGTGTCCCCTTTTAACTTATTTCATCACAAAGCTGCAGAAAACAAACAATAAAAAAAACTTTCAATGTTTTTTTTTTAAAAAAAACGCAACTATAGAAACCATATACAGTAAGTCTAAACCCACTATTATTGCACAAAATTTTGCAAACTGACAATGTTCAAGTGTTGATACTAGCACATGATATGTTCTACTGTTATCATTTTTAAGTCAAATAAATAATGCAAATATAGACGAAATTATTAAACACTTGAAACTACACAATTTCACACATTTCGAAATATTTTTAAAATTACGCAACATATTTAATTAATTTACCAAAAAAATAAAGAGATACACAAGTAGTCCTTCACATTCAAAACCTTCCCATATTATGTTATAATTCAATTAATAAGTGGATAATAGGTTATAAAACTTTTTAAATTCTAATAATAATTGAAGGACAAATTGGTAATTATACAAAATTAATGAGGGTCTTATTGTCTTTCAAAAATTTCTCCTTAATCCCTACTTTTTAAATATTGTAGATAGATAGATAAATTCAAATAATATTTGAATAGTATGTTATAAAACTTTTTAAATTCTAATATTAATTGAAGGATGAATTGGAAATTATAAAAAATTAATGACTTTCAAAAGTTTCTCCTTAATCCCTACTTTTTAAATATTGTAGATAAGTAAATGAATATACGTATAATAGATAGGGATGAGGGTGGCATGGTGGGGAGTAGGGGGATATTAATTAATTTAATAATTCTTCATTATCACCTAATTTATGAATCTAAAAATAACCCTCATAGTTTTTGAATATTATACTTAAGATGTAGGATTTTGGGTAATTTTTCCCAAAAAGTACTCCCCATCTCATAAAGATATGCTTGTTTTTATTTTCACATGAATTAAGATAACATTATTAATATATATATAGGAATTATAAATTTTACTTACATTTTTTGTAATATGTCCCTACATTGAATAATGGTGGCTTATATTTGTAATTGTTGATAGCAAGGCACATTAAATAGTGGTACATTAGAAAAAGACATTAATTATACTCCAACAAAGAAATTGCCTATAATTTGGGACAAACAACAAATGAAATCAAACCTATCTTTGTGGGATGGAGATAATAGGAAAAAAATTGGATTCATATATAAAATTATATTATTGAAAGAATGTGTAATTAAATATGGAGTTCAAGAAAAAAATGGATTTTTTGATAATGGTGTTCAAACAGGAGCTTAATTAAATCTATTATTTAGGCTCTGCTCGAGTCCTATTTGTTGTGGAAAATGAGTTTTGTAATAGTATTTTTTTTATAGACTGTGTTATTAAAAAGTAAGGAAGAATTTTAAATCAACGTGCAAAATTATTACATTGGAAAAAAAAGTGGTTAAATTGAGTTTGAAAAAAAAATTAAATTTTGAAAAATGGGACTCAAATATGGACTTGATGTCATATGGACAAGTGTGACGCTATGAAGAATTTTGAGTAACAGTGATTTTTATATGGTGTTAATTTTGAAAGACTTGTTAAATCCTTAAAAATATTTGCCAATAATACCCATAAGCAATCTTAATTCAAGATGGACAAATATCGTTTCAAGATAACAATTGATTCGTCTTCAAGCTCCTGTGATTTTATTTGATCTCGATAATCTTATGTTTCTTGTGTTTGATTCTTTTTTTATTCTAATAGATATTATCAGACTCTGCCTCTTGTAAATTTCCAACAATCTAAAAAGGGTATCTTGGATCTTACAGAATTTGAATGTTGAAGTTTCAAAAAGAGAAAAGAAGATTAAAATCATTTGGAGAATTGTTGGAAGATAGAAGGCATCGAAGGAAAATAAATCTTGTAGAGATGTGGTGTAGGGTGGTGAAAGCGACAAAATAAAAGAAATAGCTATTAAAATTTCGTTGATTCCAAAAGAATACTGCAACACGAGCACTATCCCATTTCTATTTATTTGTAAGAATACCAGAAACTTATGCATAAAAAATTCTTTGATTCGCATATGAATACAAATAATTTGGACTAATTGATTTTATTTATCAAATATTGAGAATTTAAGAAATTTGAGAAGATCCCAACAATTAATATTTTATTTCAATTAAAAAAACCATCTAGTAGACTTACAACTCATATAATGCGGTTACGAATAAAAGAACTAAGAAGATAAAAGAATGGGCCAGCTAAAACTCGACTGACTAACTGCATTCTAACTGTTCAAATAACCCCTGTAACTATTTATTCCAGCTCAGCTTCTCTGACTAACTTCAACCACCTGCAGCTTCAGCTTCGGTCACAGGCTTTGCCACAATAGATTGCTGACTTGTAACAGCAGTAAATAACGTCTGGTGGAACCAAGAGATGATTTACAGTCCTATACAAACAAGCTGCAGTGTTGCAGCCAATGGTCCTGACTCCTAATTCGGCTGGAATATTCATCGATCTCTAACTTCGAACAAAGTAATAAAATTTTGGTAGGAATCAGTTGAACTTAAGAAAGCGAACTACATTCAATGACAGCATATTGTTCGCAGAAATTGAAAGAAAATTTCACATATTTAGAATATAGTAGAAAAATAGCATAGAAGCACGAAAAATCAGCACCTGCCTCCCCTAGTAAAATAAAGAGCCTTTGGAAATTTGAATTTTCAAAGAAAGTTAATATCAGCTTGGTATTGTAGAAGCAAAGGGCGAAGAACGAGCAATGCAAGCAAAACTGGACGAAGCACAAACAGTGGTAGTAAAGTGGATAAGCACATCTTGCAGCTCGTTTTGTTTGATAAATTTTCAACCATTTGCAGGCTACTTTCAACTAGCCTTCAAAAGAAGGCTAGTTTCTTTCTGTGTGGCGGGCATTTTGTTGGTGATGGGAGTCCCTTCCAAAATGTCTCTTAAAGATGTTTTCAACCATACAAATTTATTTTATTTTTACATATATACCCAATTCAAAATATTTTTTTAGAGTTGAATGTTTCATTAGCCACTGAACTTTGGGTTATGTCATGACTTACTCACCGAACTTTCAAACTTATCCCACTGGCCTCTGTACTTTGATCCGTTACTGCCCATTACTCATTGGCTCAAATATGTTAATTGATGTGCCTACATGGCAGGTGAAAAGCTTGTCTGGCAGGTTAAATCCTTACAAGTATAAAATGCTTTGCCAAATCATCGACCACGTGAACATATTAAACTCGTGTTTTGCTAATTTCATACATGCTTCGTAAAACCCAAATTTTCCCAACTTCTTCCCAAATCATAGACATAGAATTGAAGAACCCTAGTCGAAAATCAATCCCTAATCTTCTCCGATATCTATTTGACATTCGAAACCTAATCCCCAAACCAGGAAAATCTGATTACCGATCTCCATCCCGCCTTTCGTAAATAGCAGAAGAGCTCAACTAGAAGCAGTATCTGTTTGATTTGAGAAGTTCAACTTTGAGCAAGACGATTGAGCATACACATGGACAGAACTATTGAAGGTAAACTCGATAGTGCTAATTTAACTATCTTTGAATGGGGTTTCTCTCCCTCCATCTGTAATTTTAACTTTTTTTTTTTTTAGTTTGATGGGTTTCTTTTTTATTTCTATAGTTTATTGATCTTGCCATGGTATCTAGCAGTAGTGGTGGTGGGAGAAGGAGTGAATATGCAGTTCGAGTCATGGATTGAGAGCCTGGGAAGCTGTCTAGTGATTGGTTTGATGAGGCTATTGATTTGGAATCTTGGATTACAATAGAGAGTGAGGTTAAGACGTTAGAAAAATGGAAAACAATCATTGCTTGTCCAGAATAAGAAGCGGAAGTTTTCTCCAATTATTTGGGATAGAGATGACAGGGAATTGAGTAGAGCATTCAAGAACTAGTTCAGATTGCAAGGTTCAGAATTATAAAGCATCACTTCCTGAGATGGATTTAGTGCTAGAGGTATTGGTAGTTCCTATTGAACCATCTTTCCTTTTTCCCGACGTAAAGTGTCTTGGTTGTGAATGGTTTCTATTATGTAATTGTTTAAGTAATTACATACAAATGTCCCATTTGACTTAGATGACCATGTTTGCATAGCTTAATCACATTTTGTTTGAACCACTGTGTTTGTCTTTATTTTCTTCCATTGTTATTTTTGATATGAAAGAAATACATTACGAATTTAATAATAGCTTCTAATATGGTTCAATTGTATGACAGATTGTGAGGAAGATCCAAACTTCTTAGAATTCGACCACGACTTTGAGTCCGATGACGATGACATCGACTATGATAGAAACATAACTGATGGGATTGAAATAAGATTGGACAGCCATGACAATGAAGTACAAGAAGAACGAGCATAAGGTAATGAGAACGAGTTTGATGAATTAGAACTGCAGTAGTCAGAGGAACTACTCTCCCAATGTTCATCCGATGGGGATAGCAGTTATCACTTCCTGAATCACTTTTGATCAGGACACAACAAATCCTCATTTCGAGGTAGGACAAATATTTAGTTTCACAACAGAGTTTCGGGAGGCAGTTTCAAATGTAAGGTATATTGAATGGGTACAACGTAAAATTTAAGGTAAACGAGGAAACAATAGTGCAAAGAATTTGTAAATTGGGTTGCAAATGACGAATATGGGCTTCTAAATTTGATGTATCTGAGATGTTTCAAGCAAAATCTTACACTTCAAAGCATACTTGTAGTCCGGACCAATTTGATAGAAACTGTAATTACATATTCTTGACACGTCGATATATTGAGCAATTCAAGGCATACCCGGACTGGAAGACTGAGCTTATTTTGGCAACAGTGGGAAGGATCTCCGTATAGATATTAGCAGAAACGTAGCATGGAAGATGTGGAGATATGCCAAAGAAGTTTTAATAGGGAATTTGCAAGAGCGGTTTAGGCGATTGAGGTCTTGTACAGCTGAGGTACTCCGTACAAATGTTGGCTCGACAGTCGTTATTGCATTACTAGATTAGATATTTCAAGGGATCTACATATGCTTCAATTGTTATAAGATAGGTTTTAGAGATGGTTGTAGGAAAGTAGTAGGTGTTGATGGTTGTCACTTAAGGGGTTGTTTCAGAGGGATAATATTAACTGCAGTTGGTATTGATGCTAATGACTGCATCTATCCCTTTGCCTATGCAATTGTTCAGAAATAAAATACAACAGCTTGGTGATGGTTCTTGACCTATCTCTCAAAGGATATTAGGATTGGAGATGGAAGCAGTTGGACTCTAATGACTGATTGATAGAAGGGGCTACAAAATGTGATAAACGAGTTGTTCCCTATGGCCGAACATAGGTTCTGTGTATGACATAAGTACATGAGCTTCTTTAATACAGGGTTTATAAGTAAAATTCAGAAGAATTGCTCATGGCATGATGCCAAATCGATGTTGGATGCAACAAAGGATGCATACAAATGGCTTATAGAGAGGAACCCGCAAGAATGGAGTAAATTGCCGACTACCAGCTTTGGATGCAACAAATCCGTCAACTTAATGAGGTGGCATACAAATGGCTCATAGATATGAACCCGCAAGAATGGAGTAGATCACATTTCTCAGTTCAATCGAAAAAAGACATTCTACTTAACAATCTATACGATGTGTTCAACAAGACATTGAGGTTTGATAGGGAAAAGATGATTCAGTTGTTGTTAATTTTGCTACAATTAACTTTCATGAACATGATCTGAAAGCGTCGAGACATGATGATGAGATGTAAAGGATATTTGTGTTCGAAGATCAATAAGAAATTGCACAAGATTGCTGAGAAATCACTTGAGTACACATTGTACTTTTCTGGTGGTCCGAAATGGCAAGTTGAATGCAACTTCGGGACATATGTTGTCAATCTAGAGTACATAACTTGTGCATGTAGAGAATGGAAACTTACAGACATATTTTGCATGCATGTAGTGGCATTAATTAGGGAATGAAAAATTGATCCGGAAGACTTCGTTTACAACTGCTACATGATAGAGATGTATATGACGTGTTATAATAGTATCATACATCCAATTAACGGTACGCGGTTATGACCACAATTGGATATGGTTGATATCAATCCACGATCATGGACTGTACCACGAAAGGGAAAGAGACAGATAAATTGGAGAAAAAGAGTAGATAAAGATGTACTAGTGCATTCACAAGATAAGACCTATATTCAGAGAAAGGGCCAATTGAAGATGACATGCACATTATGCAGATAGCAGGGTCACAATAAGCGATACAACTCTAGGCCGAATGCACTAGATTCTATGAGTAGGATCTTGCTTTCTTTGACGTGATAATAACATTTATGTAATATAACTTTATTTTTTGTCAACAGAATTGGTTTGAAGAAAATTTAGAAATAGTTGGCACATGTTGCGATAGAGCGGTCAACAAACGAGTTAGTAAATGCTTGATTCAGCTTTGCAAACATTCATTGTCATACTTTTTGGATAATGTGAATAAGATCAAAATGTGATGTACGCATTATGCAGTGTAAAATGTTGCTAGACAGGGGACGACGAGCATCGAAGGACCACAACCCGGGGAACGAACAAACATCTCGTTTCATTCCAAACCCGATGGTGTCTCGTGAAGCGAGATTAGTAGTCTGAAATATGGTCCAGCAACCACAATATGCACGCAGTCGATTCTTGTTGATGTTTTAACTGATGATGTGAGCTTTGACGATTTTGTGGACGACTTGAATGACATGGGGGATGTGGAATCCGCCAATATAAGAACTTCAAGGGCTGGAAAACGACGACATGCAAAGCAGAGTACAACACTAGGAACACATGTTTGAAGGCAACGTTTCTATTTTTGTATGGAAGTTGTGATGGGAGTTAAGTGTTCTTTTTGCCTTCTATGTTTCAATGTTTTGTTGCAACCAACAAGCTGATGACAGGCTTTTATTGAAGTGAAGTAGGCATCTGCCAAGCAAGATGTCACAACAGGTGTAAAAAAGGCCACACAACACTGATTTTTTTTGGAATAGCTTTTGAAATATGATTTTGTCGAGTGTAAAGGGTTTAGGCATGTCAATTGTAAACATAATGTTCTCATGTTTATGATTTTGAAATATAAATGAAAGTGCCCGTCTTCTTTTAAAATATAAATGCAACCTTAAATTAGGAACTTATCTCAACTCTATCTTATAACTACAACTAGCTCAAACGGATCAAATTCCTCCCATAGTCCTCCAATTTTTCAGAATAAAAAAAATATTATAAGGCTTGAATGGAGAGCATACATGCAAAGCATAGGCGATGCAGCACCCTGTGTCCACGCTACGCAAAGGCCAGTGTTCGCACAGAGTGGACACCCCATGTCCACGCTGCATGGACATCAATGTCCCCTCGTCCGCGCTATGCGAACACTAGTGTCCATCCATGCAGCTCGGAGTTCCAACTCCACACGGTGCGTGACAAGGTGGATTCCATTTAATGTTCTTCTGTACATCACATTCATTATTAAATGGGATTTCTTTGCCTATTGTCATTTCGAAGTTTTCTTCATGTTTCCAAAAGCACGAGAGAATCGGTATTGAAATAGACGACTGACGACCTCATGCACGCACACTGTCTCCATGTTGGGCGGAGACTCTCGTCTACGTAGTGCGGACAAATACTTTATATAAGGAGAAAAGTGTTTGTTTGACTGAAAGGGTATGTCTGTTGGAGAAAAATTGTTAACTTCCAACAGATACAACTATTCAACACATATACGAAAATCAGAATCCCCTTTCGAGGACGTTGTTCCCTAGCCCCCTCGACCCATACGACCTGATCAAGTAGGTCGATCCCCGTTTCGAAGTAGTAAATCATTTGTATAACAACAATAAACAAATAAATAAAGTATGAAAAAATATATAACAGATTTTCAGTTCAACTATGTAACATTGTTAATTTTTTTTAATATTATTGAAAACTGAAACGATTTTATACGCATCTCTATTGCTAAACAACAAGGTATAGATATAAATTTACCACTAAAATTACCTTCAAAATAACATAACACGTGCATTGCACGGGCAATAGACTAGTAGCATTCAAAGACAGGTGATTATCAATTGAATCATCTTTAAATATACAATCGAGACATAAAACTGTATATAAAAACTTTTTAGAGAGTAACAGAGGCATATTAGTAATATCATTTAGCGGCATTACCATATCGAGGTGCCAAGGTTCATCCTCACTAAAATACAAGAAAATAGCTAGATTTCAAAAAGGAACAACTGTAGTGATGATAGATTAATATGAACTTCCACAACGAAGTTTGTCACATAAAAATATTGAAATTACAAACATAAATTCCAAATTACTTGGATTAACCTACAATCCAAAGTTCGAAATCTACGAATAGATTATAAAACCAGTGAATTACACTAACTTGAGAATAAAATAAATGGTCGAGTTTCATGGATCTCCTCCATTTTTTCCCGTTATCCTTCTCTCCTTTTCTCTTGCGGAAAGTAAATTTGACAGAGATATCCACGTCATTTTCTTCGGTTATTTTAGCAACATACTTCAACAAACCTGATAACTCATGAATTTCCGATGTAGCACTTGACTGACCCTCATATTGACAATATTGATCTTCATTGAGCCACTTGAAATGAGTGCAATCGTTCATACAACAAAAGAATGGCCATCCTAAGTTTTTAGTCCTCTTTTCAGCCAATGCATTTCTAAATTCCCTTGCCGCATACTAGGCACAGTTTCTTCGTCGGACAATCCAACAAGTAGTGCTCGACTTTCAGCAACCATGACAGATCCCTCTCTCTCTCTCTTTCCCCCCTCCCCCCCAATTATAATATGCTGATGCAGCTAAAAAATGAAAATAAAATTAGATCGAAAATCATATTTATTCCAACTAGTAAATGGGTTATCATCAGTAATTGTACAAATGTTACCTCTCACTTTTACTTGACTAAACATCACCAACAAAGCCAAGAAACCGGTGAAGGTGCAAAGTTAATTATATAAACATGTTCTACAATTTCTTACATGGTTAATTAATGGCTGAAATAAAATATATGTTGCTTCCTAAGTGCAAAATGGGACAACCGAAAACATGCAATGCCAACACGAATCTACCCAAATTTTCACATTTGCTCATTTTCATCATTGGATAAAAAAATTGTACAGAAAAACTGATGTATCATTTGATTCCCATTTACTATGCCCCCGTTTGGTATACATTAAAATTCTCATTTTCATTCTTCTACTCATTTTCAACCATACATTCTTCAATAAAATAATATTTTTAAAATTCGAAATAAAACTCTGATTCAACTAAAAGTCTGATTGTCTAAAGACTCTGGACACTATTTTAAATAAAAAGTAGGGATATTTTCAAAAATATCCAACTTTATGGGTGTCAATTGAAAAATATCATTTTCTTATAATTCTTACAAAAATGGCCAAATTTGATACCAAAATGTCTATTTTACCTTTAATGAAAAGATTACTCAATGTTTTTTTTTTCAATTTGACACATATTTCGAGAAGAGCATGTGACTTCCATGAGAAGCCACCGTAATTGTAGCTAGTACCAAGGTGAGTTCATTTACTTACATTTTTAATTAGACATTAACTAATTACTGTAGGAAAATTGAAGAAGTTAAAGTAGACATTCCATTAACACCTACAAAGAAGTATATGATTCCAACGTTGAAGAAATAATTTGATTTCAGGTCAACAAATTTAATTTCGTCCAAATTTGAAATTGATTCGGCTCTCATTATTTCTTGGTAGAAGATATTTTTCTTTGAAATCTTATTTTTATTCATAAGTTGTGTTTACTAGTTGTTGTTGTTATATATTTGATTTCATTGAATTGGATTATCCAAACAAGTAATAGATATTTGTTGTAACAACATTCTTAAATAACTTAGGTAGATAATAACTTTAGGTACTTCTGTATTGAGAATGTCATTGATGGTGGAATAAATTCTTTTCAAAAATGGTGGTTGAA
>CAIGRO010267746.1:0-11099 GCA_903798355.1 Fraxinus baroniana
AATTAATATTAAAAGTTTCAAAACAAGGGTTCATCTATATCCTTAGCAATATAAAAATCTAGCCTAACATAATATTGAAATTAAACAAGTAAAAGTGGAGCGACATCACCGAAAATTGACGAAACGTGAACAAATTTGATATTAATTCTGTTTTTCCTCTGTTTCTGCGTGAGTATGTATCAAATCAACCACAATTTCTCTTTTTCCAAAGCTGCCCACTTTTTGTTAATTCCAAATTCAATTCCCAGCTTCTCTGTTTGTTGTACCACTATCGCCAATTGGTATATATTATATAATTGATAATTCAGCGGCAATAGCTTCAACTTCTGTGCGTCTCTCGGCTTCTGGAATTAAACTTTCTGCCTCTCTATTCTTTTTTCTCCCGGCTGCGTGAACAATGTGTATACTATGCTCTGGCTGCTCCCTTTCTGCCGTGTATTTGCCGTGTATATATACACACCCACATAACCTAATTTAACATTATTTTAATACAACTAAAAGTCCTAATTGAGACCTAATTAATTCCAATGTCCAATTAAAATTAATGTGTGCTTCCAAGTCCTCAATTCTTTCATCAAATTCAACTTGGTCCTTGTACTTTAGATTTTTGCTATTTTTCGCCATCTTTTGCTTTCTTCTTCAATTCTTTTCCCTCCAAAGAGTTTCACCTATTAAACATAAAATACATAAATTTAGAATATATTTTATTAAAAGAGCTATCAATTGTCGTTATTTTAGGTCCTAAANCTAATGCAAGTTGGTCCTTGTGCCATAGATTTTTGCCATTTTTCGCCATATTTACTTCCTTCTTCAATTCTTTTCCATCCAAAGAGTTTCACCTATTAAACATAAAATACAGAAATTTAGAATATATTTTATTAAAAGAACTATAAAATGTAGTTATTTTAGGACCTAAATAAGTGTAAAAATTACACTTATCACTCAACATTGGACTTGGAATCAAATATTTCCAAGTTTTATTTAGTGTTTAAGATAAAACATTTGCAACCAGATAATTTAAAGTAACCGATATTGGGAACTATATTTTTCAAAAGTTCATATGGAGTTTTTATTTTCATTCAACTCACCAAAAATTCTATTTACAATATAGCAAACGGTGTTAATGGCTCTGGCTAAAAAAATACTGAGGTAAGCAATTTTCATAGTTCGAGTTATTTCTTGTAATGTACGATTTTTCCTTTTTAATACACCGTTTTATTGAGAGGTTTCAATAGCCGAGAAATTATGTTCATTGCCATAATTTTTTCAAAAAATCATTAACTGCAATATTTCCAAGTTCTCCACCATGATCACTCATAATGGTAGGAATAATGTATCCTTTTTTATTTTGAACATTTTTACAAAAATATTCAAATGCATTCAAAACTTCATCTTTTTGGTTAAAAAATTGGACTAAAGTAAATCTAGAAATATCATTAATAATGATGAAAGTATAATGTTTACCATTTATGTTTGTGATTCTAGATGGTCAAAAAATATTCATGTGAAGAAGTTAAAATTCATATGAAGAAGTTAAAATTTTTTTGTAGTTGAACAATATTTCTTTAATTTGAAAAAACTCTTTGCTTGTTTTCCATGCATCACAAATTTTGTTTTCTCAAATTTCAATGTGACAAACATTTAACAAAATAATTTTTGAAAATTTTGAAAGTAGGTCTATGCTAACATGACATAATCTTCTATACCATATCCAGGTATTATATTTTAAACTCGATAAACATTTTTCTCCACATTCAAACTTACTTTGGCTTCCTATAAACCTCACTTTTTTTATGTAGTATTCTTAAAAAGACACTTGGAAGAACCAAATTTGATATCATAACATTCATCACACAATTGACTAAAATTAAGTAAATTACGTTTAAATTTATATACTGAAGAGAACATTTTAAATAAATGGAGATGAAATACCAATAATTTCAATGTGAATGATTTTTCCTTTGGCATTATCTCCAAAAGTATCATGACTACCATCCTTTATTTTGAAACAAGACAATAAAGCTTGGTCTCCGGTCATGTGCTTTGAGCATCCACTATTCAAGGTCCATTTGCTCTTTAGTTTCTTTGGTACCTACAAATAATTCATTTTTTTTGCTTTTTTGGTACCTATATAACCTTGGGTCTTTGATAGTTAATGTTAGTGGACTTTTAAATCCACTTATAGTTGTCTTCAAAATGTAATCACTTTTTGATAGAACAATAGAAAGCTACGTGTCCATTTTTATTACAAAAATCACATGTGACATTTGAAATGGGGAAGTACAGGCTTTAACAAAGAAATGTTTAAAAGACTTTTGTTTTAAAAATAGTTTGTATCTAATTCCTCCTTTATCAAAAACATGTTTTTGTTCACCATCAATCAAAAATTTTCTTGCCTTGAATAAATTTGTGAACAATTTGAGTCAAATCTAAAATCTTTTCTTGTAAAGAGAAATTCACCTTAATTAAAGAATCGTAGTCGGCTTTTCCTTTTTCAAAATCATTTTGAATTTTCAAAAGTTTTTTTTATCTCATTTTTCAGTAAAGAATTCTTCTTACGGATCGAATGATTTAAAGAAACTTTTTCAAATATTTCAAGAATTTCATCATAAGAAAAAGATAATTAATCGTACGAACAATTTCTTTTGAATTTACCTCATTTTTAATAGCCATGAAGCACATGTTGTGATGTGAACCCAACCAAGAATTGATCTGGGAACCCTTGAATAAGATGGAACAAGTTCAAGAAAGCTATAAATTACACCGCGCAACGATCAACCCGACCCGTTGTTCGACCCCGTACCAAGAACCGAGATTACACGTAAGAAATCCAACATGTTGATTACCCAAAAGAAGAACTGTGAAGCGGGAACGCTACAAAAGGATTGTGAAACGATAAGTTCAAGTTAGAACTTTAAGCCACCAAAAATATGGAGGAATAAAACTCTTAAATAATTGAATTCTCTCAAATAATAAGAACCTATTTATATGAAAACCCAAAAAGGAACGAAATAGAGTCCAAAATATGTCAAAAGATGTGAAAAATCTAGAATTTTAGGGAAATAAGGAAACTACCAAAAATCTGAAAATCGCGTCTCAAATATAGCCATGTGGCCACATAAGCGACTCAATTTTCCCCTTCTACTTTTGGTAAGTAGCCATACGGTCGTATAGCTCGTAGAACCATGCGGCCGCATGGTTCTCTAGCTTGCCTCCACACTTGGTCTCTTGATTCCGACGCGTTCAAGCTCGTTCCGGCCCTCGACCCCAACATAGAACTTGACCGTAAGCTGGTCAACTTCAATATTTTGTACTTCGTCACCCGACTAAATAATTGCATGACATCTTTACATCTATTCAATCTTGAACTCGTCTATATCTTCGTCTCAATGCTCATCGAACCTTCGTCCTCTTGATACCTTTTTCGGGTCGCATCATGTTGGCAATTTCCTCTTGACTTTTATCTACTTTATGGTCATCATCGTCACATTCACCCCATGTTGCTGGAGTGCTTTCTTTTTTACGAATCTATTCTTTTCTTTGCTCTTTTCTTCTTTCTTTTGGAATCGACAACTGTTGCGGAAACTTTTCCATTTTTAACAAGAAGAACTAGATTGTCAACTTCTTCATCATTCATATTTTCGCTTGAATTTCCTTCATCAACCACGGATTTTAAAGTAATTTGGCATATTTTCTCTTCTTTGCTTTTTATTGTTTTCTCATTTGTCTTGGTACTATTTAGCTCATATGTCATCAAGTTCCATAGAGCTCTTCCAATGGATATGTGTTGTTATCATTGGTGTTTTTTTTTTATCAACATTCTCAATAGACTCCATTCTTCCGAGAGTGACCTAAGCACTTTACTCACAAGTTCGCCGTTAGTGAATTTTAGATCAAAACGTTTGAAGCCATTAATAATATCGGTAAAACGAGTGTTCATGTCAACAATTGGTTCATTCTCTATCATAAATAAATTTTCAAAATCTTTAACTAAGAGATTTATCTTAGTTTCTTTCACTTTGCTAGTTCCAACATAAATAATTTCTAATACATGCCAAATATCATAAGTGGAATCACATGTACTAATACAATTAAATTCATTTCTATCTAAAGCACAATAAATTATATTTTTGGCTCTACCATTTAAAGATATTTTTTGTTTATCTAGTTAATTATATTCCTCTCTAGGTTTAGAAATAATTTGACCCGGTTTATCATCCTCTTTAATAACCTTTTTAGGTACATAGGGACCAAATTCAATAACTTTCCAAATATTATATTGATTGAATAAAGATTGTCATTCTAGCCTTACAATAGTTATAATGAGTACAATTTTAGAAAGGAGGACGATTTGTAGAATGCCCCTCAAAATTTGAAAAAAATGTGGTTAGCCATTGCTCAAGAACCTACTCTATTGTGCCTTAGATAAAAATGAGTTTAATCGTAGTAGCACATGTGACTCATCATATGATATATGGCATGCTTTAGAACTCACTTATGCCGGCACGAGTAAAATAAAAGAAACCAAGATTAATATCTTGGTCAAAGAATTTGAATTTTTTTTCATGAAACAAGACGAACCTATTATTGACATGATTACTCACTTCACCGATATTGTTAATGGCCTCAAGGGCTTTGATCGTAAATTTATTAACAGTGTGCTTGTAAGTAAAATGCTTAGGTCGCTTTCGGAAGATTGAAGCTCATTAAGGATGCTGATAGAGAACGCCAAAGACATCAACTCTTACCCATTGAGGAACTCTATTAACGTTGAAACCAAGAAAAAGATGAGGAAAAGCAAGGAAGAATCAAAAAAGCCTCCTAGGAGTCAAATTACTCTCAAATCGACAATTGAAGAAGGAACTTCAAGTGAACATTTGAGCGATGAAGAGGTTGATGATCTTGTGCTTCTTGTCAAAAAATGGAGAGGAAAGTTTCAAACGAAAGAGGAAAAGAACGAAAAAAGAAGCAAGAGAATTGTTTGTTACGATTGTAACAAACTCGGTCACAAGGGAATTGAGTGTCCAAACAAAAAAAGAAGTTTCAAGAATAAGTCACACCAAGCAACATGGGATGAAAGAGATGATGATAATCACGATGAAAAAGAAAGTCAAGAAGAGATCGTCAACATGTGCTACATGGCAATCGATGACGAGGTAAATTTTATTGAAAAATTCTCATATGATGATTTATCTTCTTCTTATGATGAAATTTTAGAAGAATTTGAAATATTTGCTCTTAGTCATTCTATTCTTAAAAGGAAACATAAGTTATTAAACAATGAAATGGAGAAATTTTAGAAACTAAAAAGGAAAATGATTATGATTCATTGTATAAAGAAAATTTCTCTTTGAAAGAAAAAGGTTGAAGACGTGACAAATATTGTTTTTAAATTCACTCAAGTGAAGAAGAATTTTGATTTAATGCTCAATGATCAAAAACGTGTTTTTGATAAAGGAGGCATTGGATATAAACCATTTTTGAAACAAAAAATCTCTCAAAACTTTGTTTGTCAAAGCCTCAAGTACAATTCCCTCAAAAACTACTTGTAGTTTTTGCATCAAGGATGGACATATTGAAAGTAAGTGGACTCGAGAATCACTAAAAATAACTACCAAGGACCCAAGCTTGTGTAGGTACCAAAAATCAAAATTTTAAATATTTTTGTAGGTATCAAAGAAGATGACGAGTAAATGGTTCTTGGATAGCGAGTGTTCAAAGCACATGATCGGAGAAAGAACTTTACTATCACACTTCAAAAAGAAGGATGGAGGTCATGTCACATTTGGAGACAATGCAAAGGGAAAAATCACCGGAATTGGAAATATTGGTAATCATCTTTCCCCCTCCATTGAGAATGTACTATTGGTAGATAATCTCAAACACAATTTACTTAGTATTAGTCAATTATGTGATAAAGGCTATTATATTAAATTCGATTCTTCTAAATGTCTCATTAAGGATGCTACATCTAAAGAGGTATTGTTTATAGGAAGTCAAAGTAAAGATGTTTATATCATAAATAAGTGAGTTTGAAAGAGGATACTTGGATATGGCATAGGACATTAGGTCATGTTGGGATGAATCTTCTTTCAAAAATCTCCAAAAACAGTTTTGTTAAAGGTTTACCAAATTTGAAGTTTGAAAAAGGCAAAATTTGTGATGCATGTCAATTTGGTAAACAAGTGAAAAGTTTATTCAAACCCAAATTGCACTCATCTACTACAAAACCATCAAGAACCACTAGTTTAGGTGGAAAACACTATACTTTCGTCATCGTTGATGATTTCTCTAGATTCACTTGGGTTCTTTTCTTAAGTCTCAAAGATGAAGCTTTAAAAACCTTTAAACATTTTTTGCAAAAAGGTCCAAAATAAAAAGGGTACTCCATTACAACCATTAGAAGTGATCACAGTGGAGAATTTGATAATCTCGCCTTTGATGAGTTTTTTAATGAAAATGGATATGAACATAATTTTCCGACTCCTAGAACTCCTTAAAAAAATGGTGTTACTGAAAGGAAGAATCGCACATCGTAAGAAATGACTATGACCATGCTAAATGAAAATAGCATGCCAAAATATTTTTGGGCCAAAGCCGTTAACACCGCTTACTATATTGTTAATATAGTTTTAATTAGTCGAAAGAAGACAAAAAATACATATGAACTTTGGAAAAATAGAATTCCCAATATCGGATATTTCAAAGTCTTTGGGTGCAAATGTTTTATCTTGAATACAAAAGAAAACTTGGAAAAATTTGATTCAAAATCCGATGTTGGAATTCTTCTTGGATATTCATCGACTAGTAAATGTTATAGAGTTTTCAACAAAAGAACTATAGTCGTTAAGAATCTATGCATGTCACTTTCGATGCCCTCTTGATCGTAAGAAAGGTATTGATATTGGTGTAGGATTGGAAACTCCATTCGAACAAATGTCTATCAAGATCAACAAAAGAAAAACCCACAAAATGAACGTCAAGAAGGAGAAAATGTTCGACAAAGCGAAAAAAGCCAACCGAAGTCCAAAATGATTTACCTCTACCAAAGGAATGGATATTTGTTCCTTCTCATCCTAAAGAACTAATCATTGGTGATCCATCAAAGGTATTACTACTAAAACCTCTACTAAAAATCATTTAAGCAGTTGTGCATACAAATTGAACCAAAGAACTTCAAAAGGCCGAATTTGATGAATTTTGGATTTTAGCTATGCAAGAGGAACTTAATCAATTTGAATAGAACCATGTTAGGGATTTAGTCGCTAGACCAAATGATCAAACCGTCATCGGTACTAAATGGGTCTTAAAAAATGAAAGTGATGAGAATGGAATAATTGTGTATAATAAGACTAGATTAGTAGCCAAGGTTACAATCAAGAAGAAAGCATCGATTTTGAAGAAACATTTACTTCGATGGCTAGATTGAATCCATTCGCATGCTTCTTACATTTTGCTTGTCATAAAAAAATTACTCTTTATCAAATGGATGTTAAAAGTGCTTTTCTTAACAATTTTATTCAAGAAGAAGTGTTTGTTGAACAACCAGCCAATTTTAAAAAACACAAATATTCGGATTATATTTTCAAACTTTGAAAAGCTCTCTACGGTTGAAAACAATCTCCTAGGGCTTGGTACGAACGATTGAGCAAATTTCTAATTTTAAATGATTTTTCAATAGAAAAGTGGATATCACTCCTTTTATTAAAACTAAAAAAACGATATGATCAATGTTCACATTTATGTTGATGACATTATATTTGGTGCTACTAATATTTATCTTTGTGAAGAGTTTTCTGAGTGTATGAGCATGAAATTTGAAATGAGCACGATGTGAGAACTTAGAGATTTTTCCTTGGTCTCCAAATTAAATAAACTTATGACGGAATCTTCATCAATCAAAGTAAGTACAAATTGGACATACTTAAGAAGTTCGACATGGATGATTTGAAGCCAGTGAGTACCCCTGTGAGCACATCCATAAAATTGGACAAGGATGATCAAGGTACGTTCGTTGATATAACAAAATATCAAGGTATGATCGGTTCCCTTCTTTACTTAACTGCAAGTAGACCCGAAATTATGTTTAGTGTGTTTCTATGTGCTAGATTTCAATCTAATCCTAAAGAATCTCATCTTAAGTCTGTGAAAGAAATTTTTATATATATTAGTGGCACTAGAATTTAGGGCTTTGGTATCTCAAGGGCACTCACATTGATCTAATTAGCTATTCGGATGCCGATTGAGCCGGGTACACAATCGATAGTAAAAGAACTAGCGGGACGTGTTATTTTCTAGACTTTGCACTTGTATCATGGTTTAGCAAGAAACAAAATTCTATTGCATTGTCTATTGCAAAAGTCAAATATATCTCGACCGCTAGTTGTTGTACACAAGTTCTATGGATGAAACTAACTATTAGTGATTATCACCTATTCTTTGATCATATACCTATTATGTGGGATAATACTAGTGCCATAAACTTGTCAAAAAAGAAATCATATTTTGCACTCTAGGATGAAAGCACACTGAAATTAGACATCACTTCCTAAGAGACCATGCTCAAAAGGTTGATATTGTGTTAGAATTTGTAAACACAGAACATCAATTGATTGATATCTTCACAAAACCTCTAGCTTTTGATCGTTTCTCACATATTAGAAGAGGTCTAGACATTATCGATGAATCTGAAGTACACGATTAAGTTCATAACTACATGTGCTTACATGTTTTCATCTCATTATTTCATTTGTACCATATTTACGTAATTTAGTATGTTTCATTAAAAAAAGGAGGATCGGGACGAGAAACTGGACATCTGAATGGATGAATCGGACGTCCAGTTCAGCGCGGATCAATTGTTTAAAAACACAACCATACCTCTTTTCTTCATTTTTTTTCTCACTTTTCTCTCCCTAATTCTCTTCTCCAACACTCGATCTTCCCTCTCAAATAATCAATTAAACAAACAAAATAAAAAACCCTAACATTTCATATTCCATTTCATTCTCGATTCTCAACAATGTTGGGGTCTAAAAAAATCGGCAAAAGGATCAAGAGCATGGTGAGGCGATCTTCTCATCCTTTGTCCGATGAGAGTTCGATTTGGAAACCGAGGTGCCGACCAACCCAATTGAAAAATCCCCCATTTTGATAGGTAAAAATGTTGATTTTGCGGATTTTACTATTGAAGCACACGCATTTCATATAGAAGAACTCTTTGAAAATATGGGTTGGATTTCTATTGTAACTTTAGAAGAGCATGCATACCCACGACTCATAAAAGAATTTTACAAAAACACATCTATTACTTCCCATTCCATAAAAATAAATGCATTGCCATAAACAAAACTCTCATCCGTGACATTTTAGAACTTGAGATGTGTGCAACACAAGTTTTTCTTCACAAGGCACATTTTTTCATTAGATGACTATGACCCTACTGAGGCTTGTTGTCGAGTCACTGAGAATTTTTTTTGAAAATATAACAAAAGTTAGTACAAATCAATTGACTGTCCATGCAAGGTTTTACAAACGTAATTGCAATTGTTATCCTACAACGAAAGGGTCATAGGGACGAAGTGAGTTCGTTTGATCTCTTTCTTCTCGTCTCTTTTCTTGTCGGTAGGAAACTTGATTTTCCCACCATGGCATTAGGAATCATGAAGATTTTAAATTCATTACGACATGTTAAAACTTTACCATAGGGCATGCTTCTTATGGAACTTTTTAATCACTTTAACATTTCATTGGATGATGAGACATTTGTCCAACTTCGACCCACCGATATTATAAACATTCAGACCCTTAAATGCATGAAAATTACTAAAGAACACAGTCAATGGGTGGCATATACCAAGGGTTTCGACCCCACCTCTGGTCCTTCGACACTTCCATTCGAAAGAGATGACGAGGGTGGCGACGATGACATACCGGAAGCTCCTTTACCTTCTCATGACATTTCGGGCTCCACTATCCCTCGATATTCGGGCAGTGACTTTACGTTAACCAATCAATACAACATGTTGAACGGCCGCATCGACTCCCTCATATCCTTGGTTGATAGGCTCAACGAGATGCTCCATTAGATGCAAGCTCAGCAGGCTGCCATACAAGCTCAACAGGCCACCATACTAACTCAACAAGAAGCCATTCAAGCATGACAGGTGATAATGCAGGCTTAGCAGAATGCCTTCAACACCCATTTCTATGCCCACTGTCCTCCTCCACCGCATCCGGAGCTGATAACTGCGTTTTTACACATTTATTGTAGGCCACAAACATGGATAATTGTTAATAAATATGTGAAATATAGCTTATTCAATGTAATTTGTATTTTACAAGACTACAATGATGAATGTGGTCAAAATTCGGAAAAACAAGCGAAAAACGAATAAAATGAAGCACAATCAAAGTTTGAGGACTCAAGTGCAAATACTAAAAAGTTGTGCCGATCTCCCAATGAATATTTGAGAGTGTTGGGCATCAATTGGATGAGGAAAGAAGTCAAAGGGATGAAATATAATCGAAATAATATCACAAATCAACCTTTAGGCGAAAAGGTTTTGATTCGAATTTTCAGTCTTAGTTTGAGACCTAATTTTGGAATAGAAGACGTTTAAATTTGAAGATTTGTACTTTGGAAATATTTGTAGCCCTTTGAGAATTCTTTTCAATGTAATTTGAATCACCTCAATTGGATATCGGGAGAGAAAGATATAACAAAAATACCGAAAGTTGTCCAGTGAAAATGAAGTGTAACCATGTGGCGACATGGTAGAAATGTCCATGTTGCCACACACATGGTAGTAGGGAAAAAAATTAAGGAAAAGTTTGTTCCATGCAGCTGCATGGAAAATAACCATGCAGCCGTATGGTAGGTTTTCGGCGTGAATTTTTTGGTTTCCTTTTCTCGTTCAAACTCTTATGGAAAGGAATCTAGGCAACTATAAAAGCTAAAATTCGTCCAAAAACTAGGGTTACACATTATTTGAGAGAAAAAGGCATTGAAAAGTAAGGAAGAAGGCAAAAAAAGGGGGGATTTCACTCCAAGATTCAAGATTGCAAGATTTATATTTAAGAATTGGGTGATATCTTCT
>CAIGRO010267782.1:0-14057 GCA_903798355.1 Fraxinus baroniana
TTCTATCAATTCTCAACAATCAACACACTAATATTGTCTTAAAAAAAAACTCAGCCCGTGCATTGCACGGGCATTTGACTAGTTATAGTAAAAGAAATGATCTTTTTCTTTTCGGGAGTGGGAGTTATGGTTTAGGGCTGTACTCGTCAAATTATTTCATTTGTATAAATATACATATTTTTAACTACATAGTTGTAGTACAACTACTTAAATAAATAATAACTAATTATTTTTATACCTCGTCGGCGTTTCGACGGAATCTTCCATTTCCTCGCCGTCGTTGGCTGCCGGAAAATTCCTCTTCTATCATTTCTACTCCGCACCCTTTTTCTACTTACTTTCCTTTTTCCCCTTAATTTTTAATTACTTTTTTATAATATATGCATTTATACTATAGTTTTGATTTATAGATGAAACCCTAAATTCTTTATAGATCTGCATCAAATTTGAGGATCAGAAAAGTGTTTGGTGATCTGGGTCTGGATTATTCAAATCTCAGTAAGTTTTTTCCGTTTTCTTTCTATTTTTGGTTAATTAGTTTTTTTTTTAATCTGAAATTGGTGAAATTATCTTTTTCTTTTGGTTTTTTTTTTTATTATTATTATTTAAGATGGTCTTAACTTGATTTGAACACTACGGGTAAATTGTGGTGGTTTATTTGTTTTTAATACTTGTTGAACTAAGATTGAAACTGTTTGACTAGGGAAGAATATCTTTGAAGAGAGAGTATAATTAAATTCAAGTATGCTTGAACTACAGTGGTTGTGAAGATTTGTAATAAATAGATTTGATGGATAAAGAATCATTTTTTTTAATGGAAATTCACTAATTTTCAAGTTATATATATATATATATATATGGAATCAGATTAAGTTAAGAAATGGGGAATTAGAGTTATCACCTGTGTTTTTAAATGCGCAGAAGTGTAACGCCAGCTGTTTGAGTATGGGGCTTGGAGTGATGTCCATCAGATGCTGTCTGTAGTTTTCATTTGAGAATTTGGGTTTTGAATTCTGAAAGTTGAAATGGAACCGAATATAGACGAAGCGCTTAGAGCAAAAACAAATGCGGAAAAAAAATTTGCCGAGAAAGACTTTGTGGGTGCCAGGGATTATGCTGAAAAAGCTCAAAAGCTGTGTCCTCAACTGGAGGGTATACCTCAAATGGTGGCTACATATGGAGTTTACATTGCTTCTGAGAAAAAAATTAATGGAGAATTTGACTTCTATTTGATCCTTGGATTAGATCCATCTGTTGACAAGTCAAAATTAAAGAAACAGTACAAGAAGATGGCAGTGTTGCTCCACCCTGATAAGAACAAAACTGTTGGAGCTGATGGGGCATTCAGGCTTGTCTCTGAGGCATGGACACTTCTATCTGATAGCGTCAAAAGGAGCTCTTACGATCACCGGAGAAATTTGTTTACTGGACAGAATGTTGGGGCTGGTGTTTATGACAGTCATTCCAAGTCTTCAGCTTCTCATAGGAGACTCGATACATTTTGGACAGTCTGTGCATCTTGTCACGTTCAATATGAATATCTCAGGAAGTACGTGAACAAACGACTCTCTTGTAAAAACTGCCGTGGTGTCTTTGTTGCTGTTGAAACTGGACTATCCCCGGTGGATGGTTCTTTCTCATATGGCTCTTGGTCCTATGTGCCCGAAAGTGGTTATGGAAATCATGGCTGTGGAGCTACATATATACCAATGAACACTGGATATTGTGCTCCTAATGGAGTTTCGGGACATCATATGGGACATAGATCAGATTGTGTCTCCAATATATCGTTTCAGTGTAACTCGTCCCCTGGAAAGTCAGTGGGTATTGTAGACCCTAATGGATTATCTACTTCCTCCCTTGTGTCTTATCAAGCAAATGGAAAGTTAAATAAAATAAAACCCAATGGAAAACATCATGTGGTAGAGGCTGCAGTTCATATGGTCTCTAATGCATGTACTGGTTCTAATGGAATATCAGGATCCAAGCGCGGTAGACCTGCCAAGAAGAGAAAAGTTGACTTTGGAAGTATTTGTGCCAGTGGACATGAAGATTTGCCTCCAAAAAGTGCCGCAGAAGTAAAAATCGCCAATGGGAATGGAAATTTGGATCCTAATTCTAAACTTCCCTTCCCATCTGAGACTTCAACTAAACGCTCTGCAGTTTCCCCTGCATCTGATGCTAGACAGTTGTTGATTGATAAAGCAAGATTAGAAATCCGTGAGAAACTAGAAGAGATAAGGTTGACTTCAGAAGCAGAAGTTGCAGAAGCCGAGAAGAGAAGAGCACATGCTAAAGTTGATAAATCCAGTGAGGCAGCTATAATATCAGGTTCAATTGGTACTGGTCATCGAGCAGAACTGAAGAGAGCTGTTTCAATGTCAATTACAGTACCGGACTCAGATTTCCATGATTTTGACAAAGATAGATCAGAAGAATGTTTTAAACCAAAGCAGGTATGGGCCCTGTATGATGAAGATGGTATGCCTCGCTTGTATTGTCTTATCCGCGAGGTTATCTCAGTTAGGCCATTTAAGATTTTTATCAGCTATTTGAGTTCAAAATCAGATAGTGAGTTTGGGTCTGTAAATTGGTTGGTTTCAGGGTTTACCAAATCCTGTGGAAATTTTAGAGCTTTCAACTCTGAAATTATCGAGCAAGTCAACATCTTTTCTCATGTTCTTAGCAGGGAGAAGGCCGGTAGAGGAGGTTGTGTTAGAATCTACCCAAGAAGTGGAGACATTTGGGCAGTATACCGTAACTGGTCACCAGATTGGAACAGAAAAACTCCGAATGACGTAAGGCACCAGTACGAAATGGTTGAGGTTCTTGATAACTATTCTGAAGATCATGGTCTGTGGGTAACACCTCTAGTTAAGCTTGATGGATTCAAGACTGTGTACCAGAGGAATATGAGCAAAGAAGACGTTCGATGGATTCCAAGAAAAGAGATGTTACGGTTTTCACATCAGGTGCCGTCTTGTTTACTTAAAGTAGAAGGCACTAGCTTGCCCGAGGGTTGCTGGGATCTTGACCCTGCTGCAACTCCCGAAGAGCTTCTTCAGGTAGAACCCGAGGTTTGCAACAATGTAAGCCCCGGTCAGACAGAGAAGTTCGTTGATGCTCTTGATGAAAATCGCGTTGCTGAATTCGAAAGACGGGCTGTTGAAAAGTTGAGTCAAATGAAAAACTTAACTTCGAGTCCAGACAAGTGGCATGGTGTTGTAGGCAATGCATTCGAAGCATCCTCAGACTGAAATGGGCATGAAATCTTAAGGAAGAGATAGGATAATGCATGACTCAAATGCTATCGCAGAAGAGCATCTTCAACTTAAGCTGGAAAATACGAAGAAAGAGATGCCAAAGCAGAAACTGAAGTTGGCAGGTTATTTCATTATCATACAGCGTTGAGACTTGATGATAATGTACGGATCTAAACAGTCTTGAACCTGTTATGGTGAAATTAAATAGTTCGAAACTGATCCATACACCAGTATTGTGTTTCTGTTTAGCAATCTGTAACAAAAATTCTGACCTATTGACTCTCGTTTATAGAAATGCTTCTTATATTCGATCTCTTGCAACATTCTTAGGAAGTTGTGCATAATATTGAATACGACTAGACAGATTTTCTTCTGTAATAGCCGAGTGCTATCCAAATTGCCAAATCGATTATCATAGCACTGGGAATTTCATTAGAATGTTATACTGGAACTGACTAAAGGTATGAGAATGTGACGAGATTATTATGCCAAATGTGAGCACTCAAGTGACTCTGTTGCTAGTTCATTTTTATGTATCCTGTTTTGGTTGCAAGACTTTATTAATTAGTTGAAGGGCAAAATAGTCTTTTACTTATTTGTCGTTTTGAAGGTTAAAAGTTGGTTCAATTTCATCAAAGCATAAACGTTGGAAGTTTTTCCAATATTTCTTTGTTTTTCTTCGACGCAAGTGCGTATGGACAATTCAAACACAGTGAAGAAGAAGAGATGATAATAAAATAAACAATTTTGTTATATTTATACCATGATCGATAATTTTGTTTACGTTCTTTGATACGACACAGGGTTTTATCATTTATTTTAACAACAGTTGATTTAATCAATAATCTTGATTTAGACACTTGGGTGTCAAACTAGTTGTACACCAACTAGCTTAATTCTAAAATAAGCTTGAGAATGAACATTTGAGTAACTAAATAAAAGAAAATTAAGCCAGATATCTGCATTTTAACTAGGGAACATTAATCTTTTTCTATTGAAAACTAAATAAATCACACTGAATCCCAAAAAGATTAAAAGGCAGGAAAAATAAACTTATTCTCCACTAATTTTCTTTTCTTTTTGAATGAATAACATAGTAAAAATACCAATAATAAATCAAATCGTAAAAAAATGGTGTCATCGACTCCCATCACACGTTCACAGCTTTGCAAAGGAGCATCAGCGAGGCGGAGGCGGCCGAGTCACCACCAAGTCGGCTGCCACCACCACCACCACCACCACCACCACCATTAAGCAAAACCCTCTCATAATAGTCGACACAGAACAAAGACAAAGAGAGTTCCATCTCATGCGGTGTCCAAACTCTGTTGTACTCACGTACCTCCCGTACTGGCTTCACACAGCCCATGTACAGCCTCCGGTACCCACCCAACGCCACCACCACAGCCCGCACACCCTCGGGTGGCGGTGACAGCTGGCGGAAGCACATGTGTTCCCAAAACGAGTCGTTCCGAGTTAACGAGCACCACGTCTTGCAAACACAAGCAGCCACGCCGAGTGAGCGATCATCGAGTCTCTTCAATATCTCAATCAGAACATCCACATTATCGTTGATACAAAACTCGGGCATCTTCTCTGTTTCATCCACCAGAATCAGAAAATAATTGGTGAGTTGAGAGAGAAGTGAAGGGGTATTTGTGAAGTGAATAAAGAAGGGTGGGTTTTAGAGAGAGAGAGGAGAGAGAGAGTATCCAAGACAGAAAGTAAAAGGCCAAAAGGGAAATTCCAAGAAGAAAACTGGAACCAAGATCTTGAAAAGAATAGTTAAAAGGAGTTGAGTGCCGTTGTGAGTTTGTCAAAGTAAACGTTGTAGTATGGAAGTTCTCAAAATCAACGTAATATTCTGCATGCAAACAAAAGTCATTTAGGGGAGTGAGTGAGGGACAAGAATCACATACCAAAATGGCTACAATCATCATACTCTTACAACTTTCTTTACAATTTTTTTTACAACTTCACGATTGACAATAATCACATCCTTCCATTTTATTTAATAACTTTTTTTTTTAAATTAAACGACAACTCACTAATTGTTAAACTAGATTAATTCAAGGACAAAGCCATTTGTATAGGCCTTTTTCCACGTAATCTTTCCTATTGGCAACATTTTTTTTAGTTCTCGTTCATTTTCAGTTCAATCTTCTTACCCTTCATGAAAAATTATAAAGTGAGAACTATTGTGTGAATATTTTAATTTAACTTTTGCCTCTTCTCTTTCGAGTTATGAAGTGGAATCTGAAGTAATTAAATTCTAAATAAAACTGAATGGGAACAGCTTTTTAATTTTTTTAGACCTCTGTTCTAATTTAAGCGAATTTCAACTTGACTGTCCTATTTATTATAAGGTTTTGCTATGTGTAACCCACGTGGCCCCCCGTTGTGAGGGGATTGTACACCGAGGTGTCAACTTTGATATACAAATAGCAAACCCTTTATTATATGCAGAGATCGGTTAGTCGATTAGGTCGTGATAGATTATATTGAATTTGGACCTGTTTTGTGCATCTGAAAAATAAAAAATAAAACCGACAAATAGATACACGAGCAAATTTGCAATCAATGCATGTTATTAGAGATCCAATGAACCAAACTTTCAAGAATAACGTTCTAGCACCGAGCATCAGGTATAAGTATGTGATAAATCATAATAAATGAGTTATAATTTTTTGCATTTGAAATTTCAAATGAACTTATAATTTAATGATACAAATGATGTCATCTAAATCGATGTTAAACACGTACATTTAAATTCGTAAACAAAAAAGTCAACGCTGTAAAATCTTGAGTGCCTCCCTTAATGAGCGTGACAATTGACTTAATATTTTATTATTCACAAACTATGTAATTATGTCATACGACAACAATACAAGGCAGGTAGAAGAAGTTCGTCTTTAACCATTTATTATTTAATTTGTCGGAACAATAAAGTTTTTCAAAATAGAAATCGTTATATAATTATTATAGAAGCGTGTTTCATTTCGAATATTTTTGTATTAGCTAAAGTCAATATTCAAGGTGGGGATTATGTGATAAGTTAACAAAGATTTGAATTGTTTTTAATTTTAATTATATATTTCATGAGATCTACAACATTTCAACTGTACAATTCATCTAACTTTTATTAAAATCTGATTTTAATTCTTACGAAACAAGGGCTAATTAATATTGTCCAATACAGTGCGGTCCACTTTATTATTCGTCTCCATATATTTGTCTTGTACATCTATAAAGGAAACCCTAAAAGTCCTCCAACTATGAGACAGAAAGCACATATTTTTAAAATAGGCATTAGAATCAGAGTGAAATTGACAATACATCTTTTCAATATATTGATTGTTTTGTATTGGGTTGGATTTGTTTGGTGGACGTATGTGAAACGACACAGTTTCTGATTCCAAACTCAGAATTTGATGTTTGCATTCTTACAAGAGAGCCCCGTAAAGTCCGCTTACACTTTTTACATTTACTTTTTCCACTATGTAAAAACACATATGATTTTCTTGAGATCCATTGGAAACTACTTTTCTCTATTTCGAAATCCCTTACTAAGAAATTTGTTGATGTCAAAATTTAGTTTGAGATCCAGATTTTCATGGTCGTGCTCAAGCTCTCAGTCGGATTTGGACTTGCTTAAACTCAAATAATGTGCATTATGATGCTGACACTTCCACTCCTCACCGGGTGTTACATATACCTCAAGCTAACGACCCCGAGCCTCAATATCAAAGGCTACAGTAGCTTTAAGAGGGGTTTGAGCTCATCTTACCCCTCACAAATTTCAGGTTTTGATATATTTTATAAGACACATAAGTTGAATTCTAGTACTTTTCATTAAAATATGTTCAACCTCTTTCAAAATGGACAGTACATATGATATAACAGTTTGAATATAGAGGTTCGGATTGTTATACCAAGTCTACCATTTTCATTTCTAGCCACTAAGCCTTCTTTAGAAGTTCAAGCTCAACAAGTTAGAGGTTCTTAAGAGACCGACAGAAGATAAAATAAGAAATTTTTCGACTCAAGAGTTGGACACCTTCTCACTTTCTTTAGTCCATTCTATCTTTCTTCGACTTGAGTCTAGTTACACGTCTTGACAACAAGACTCATTGTTACAACTTTATACCTAGATTAATGTGGCATGTACATGCATATCAATAGAATTAGATCTTCAGTATCCGAATCAAAGCATTTTAAGTAAAAAGCACTAAGAAACTCAGACATTGCTTCACGCAAATAATCATGTCGAGTAATTTTGATTTAAAATAAAAATTATCATCTTCACAAGTCACCCACTACATACATAGTAAAAGAATCATGATACAGTGTCGAGAGGTTGACATAATCATTAATATAATCTCATGTGTCATTCTATTATTGAATTGTTCAAAACGCAATCAATTTTCCCAGCCGATCATATCTTGTCAATACCCATTATATCAAGACGTGTCAACATCTATCTGAAAAAGTGACTTTACCCTCAATAAAATAGTTTAAACAATATTAAAATAACACAAGTCAATGGAAGTTTTATATATATATAGAAACACACGCACAAATTTAAATATATAGGCTTGTGTGAAGTGTAAACAAAGGATAAAAGATAAGCAGATAGAGACTTAGAAAAAGAAACAAATGAAATTCTAACTGCTATTTTAGAAGAATGCTGAAAACTGTGGAATCAAAAACTAAACTTGTTTGATGTGTTAAAATGTTGTTAGAAGTTAATGTCTGTACTTTTCTCTGTTGTTGTTCTTCATATGCTCAATCAAAGAGTATTCAATTCAATATTTTCACATGGAAACTTCATTATAATTTTTTCATAGATGTTGATAATATAATTATCGTGAATATATGAGTTTAGATATTTTAAGGTGTCGTGTATTGAACATCATTATAATTTTTGAGGTGAAAACACAATTAAGAAGACAATATTACGAGAGAAACCATGCTACTTGTATATTTTTATTTTTTTTAATTTTTTGAATGGTTTCTTAAAACTATTTGGCTTGATTCAAAATCAATTCTTTGACAACTACTGAACAGAGGATTTAAAAAACTAAAAATAAATAACATCTAGATTTTTCAATTTGACCATTTTTACTAACCACCTTATTAAATTAAAAGGCTTGTGTTTGACCCACTCAATTGGACAGAGTCAGGTAGAAATAGGAATAAAAAGGTGCATAAAGGGTTGAAGCAGTTTGATGATGTAATAATCAGGGCCAGGAGTATAAGGGGTGCTCGAACCCTGGTCAACTTGGACATAACCCGCGGTTTACCTCCGCCACTTACTGTGGGGCTGGTGGCTGATGGTCCAGAAAATTAGTCTGGTTAAGCTAGGATACTTGGGTACCAAAAAATAAAAGGTGTAACATTTCCAGTATAAAAAATTTATACAAGTCCTCGAAATCTATAATATATCTAAATATCACATGAGATGAGAATCAATTTTTAGACCATTATAGCCCTAATACCTTTTTATTATTTACCATTATAACCCTACTACCTATTTATTCTCATGCATGTACTATCCTAATAATTAATATCTATTTGTATTTTGTAGATTTATTCACATTCATTTAATCCAATTGTTAGTAGGCAAAGTGATAATTACAGATTTAGTACATTGACCTAAATAAATGCATGCATTAACATTTTAATATTTCAAAATATATATCTAAATATCATTTTTACATGTGCTTAATGAAATCATCTGTACTTGAAGCATACCTCCGTTTGGCAAAAGTAGCGTATGCATATCAAATTATTTATTTATTTATTTATAAAGAATAATTCAATCAATTAATTCTTCAAGTTCATTTACACCCCCTTTGTTTAAGTATTAAGTGTATGCATCTTCTTTTTCTATATTCATTGATTCAAATTCATTTAATTCCACATTCATGAATGAATTTGATTGTTCACGTACACACCATCTGGTACATGTATAGAAATAAGTATGTACATCTTCTTTTTTTATATTCATTGATTCAAATTCATTTAATTCTATGTTCATGAATGAATTTGATTGTTCACATATACACCATCTGGTACATGTATAGAAATTATTATATTTTTACATCCATTGCTTCAAATTATGAGTTGTAGATTTAAAAAGAATTCACCTCTCAACTATTTAAATTGTTTTCACAAATTGTTTTTTATTTTTTTACATTTGAAGCATCAACTATTTAGCTTTCGCACATCATGGAATCAAAAGCTATAAGAGAATTAACAGCGTATGAAAATGAATGGTCCGTTGAAGTGACTGTTGTTCGAAAAGGTTTGATCGAATCTTATTCCAACAGCAATGGAAAATTTGATCTTTTGAAACTCATCCTAATTGACAATGAGGTAATATATCTACCACAATAACCCTTATATTTAATATTTCTGAATTCATTTTCCCATTGATTTTAACCCGTTTCTGTTAAACAATTGTATTGTATATTTAGTGGATTCATAAATTAAATAAATAACCAAGTAAAGAATATAAAGAATATTTTACTGAATGAAAAAAATTATAAAATTAATTGTACTCTGGTTTTTGAATTATTGAATTTGTTGATTACTCCTTTTCTATTAATAAAACAATGAAAATCAATCTCATATTTGTATCCGTAGATCTTGTGGATTAAATTTTATTAAGTTCAACGTCATTTCCTTGTGTTTTCATGTGCCAGATTAGATTGTACTGCCAACAAATTCATTGACGTTATGGCTTGCCTAATCACTGTCATATAATGTTTTTACATTAGGAAAAATAAATAAATAATTGATACTACTTACCACCAGGTGGCAATGGTTGTTATGTGTGATCAATGGCAATTTACTTAATTTAGATCGCTTAAAACATTAATTTGGGTGCTCTAAGGGTAGTACGGTTTGGTTTTTTGGGTGTTAAAACCTAGGTTCAGGTGAATGACGCATTTACGCCATTTCTTTTTAGAAATATATTCTATTGCAATATTGATTGTCAAACTTCATTTCACGTCCTACAGGAATAAATTCATCTGCACCATTTTGTTCTCCAATACACGAGTTCAAGAAAATAAAATCATGCGCTTTTTGCGACGTAACAAAATATGAGAACGAAACTCCAGCATTTTGTTGTCAAAATGGTCAGGTACAAGTATTTTCTATTTTACATTATCAAGTTTTTGCATAGCTTATTAGTTAAAAGGTTTTCATTCAACATTTATTAGGTCCAACTTGCTGATCACAAAGTGCCAAATCAACTGTACAATTTGTTTACTTCACCGTCCAATTAAGGGATTTTATTTAGAAAACACTTGAGAGGGTATAATAGCATATTTTCATTCACTTCATTCGGTGTACATTTGGATAAAGATCTCGCTACATCAAACAAATGAGTGTACACATTTAGAGCTCAAGACCAAATATACCATGACCTTCCAGCTCTTTTACCAGAAAATCGACCAGTATTTTTTCAGTTGTATTTTTATGATGTTGATCACGAACTGCAAAATTTTGACATAATTTTTTTAATGATGTCTATGGTTATTCATTGGCTAATAAATTATTTTTTGTTCAATCCTTTTCATTCTCTTTGTTTTCAAATATTATAGAATTGATATTCAAAGTAAAACATGCATTCGTCGTCAACATTACGAGACCAAGTGAAAGAACAACGAAAAAACAAAAAAGTGATTCTCCTAGATAGCGTGTTAACATCATCCATAAATTCAAACAAATTTTGTTAATAAATAAAAAGAAGATAAACTTTATAATAGAACTTTTCAGAATAACGTGCAACGCACGTTTACTTTGACTAGTATTTCCAAAGATCAACAAATGAAAATACACGCTATGTTATTATTATAGCTCTTTCAGATATATTCCTACATAATATACACAACACGAACTATCAAACTAGTTACAAGTTACCAAAGCCTCTCTGTATTGGGAAAAATACTGTTGCATAAGCTTGTTTTCTCGTGATTCCCAATGGATGATGGCGCATCCAAAACCCATAAGTTGTATTTTGTTCTATTCCAATAATTACTAGCATATAATAACATATTTGATAAATTAATAATATCTAATACTTTGTACTAAAGATAAACTTATTTCAATTTTCACACAAGTTTTTTAAAAAAATGTAATTAATACAGTTGAAAATATAAAATATACTTAATATACCCTCTACATTAAATAATTATTTAAATAAGAGCAATTCATATTTATTCATAACAAGACACATTAAATAAGGACATATTAAAAAACTAAGAAATCAATTATACTCTCAAGTTTCAACAAAGAAAGTAGCGTATAATTTGGGGGAAAAAATAAAAAATAAAGCAAGCTGCAAGCGTATCTTTATGAAACTGAAGGAACATAAAACATGTTGTTCGTGTGGCTCCTAATACAAACATCCATACGAATCTTATAGACTTCTTTCCTCAAAACCCTTCTCCACACAGGCAACACCAACTCAAGCTTGCTCTTGAATCGCATTGAGCAAGATCAATGATTTCCGGCCAACTGACTATTGAAGCATCCACAATCCTTAAAATAATAGTGATGTACTTAATTTTATTAATAACATAAAGTAGTAAAAGTAAACTGATAATACAAGATCTACTCACAACAGAACCTAACCAAAAAACATACAGCTACCTTGTGAAAATTGATGATGCTCAAACGTATGACGAATTCAAGAATTTGAACAACTAAATTAAGTGGTATACATTTGGGTAAATGGCAAAGTAGATTAATATTTGTAAACCCAAGCGGCTTAATGTGTCCTAACATACTACTGCTGATTCTTTACTATCCATACACTACATATTTACGGTAGTAAAAAACCACTTCACAACAAATCCTCGACAAAGGATTCCAAGGTATTGCTGGATAAAAGAGTCATGCAACAATTCAAAAGTTTCTTTTACCTTTTCGAGAAAGTAGAATCTCAGACAGATTCCCTTCAAGTTATCGGCAATGAGCATGTAATGAAATGTTTCTGCTCATGTTTGAAGAATACCCTTTTTCATAAGCATGTCATACACTTTATCAACCTTGCTCGCATCGACATTGAACAGGCCATGTGCATCGGATTTATTAGTTATGTTTCCATTTAAAATCCCCATCGACATGGTCTGCAGCATGTTGAGATAATGTGTTGGTAAGATTCTGATCTCCCCACACAGCTTTTTCTCCTGCATGTACAAATCATAGTAGATGCATAGTCAAATTGATAATATAGTTTTAAGTATAAAAATACAGTACAAGAGAACGAATGAAGTGAAATGCCAGCCCTCCTGGGCATCCCAAGGCAGTCGATGAGACCAAGCTATAGAGGGTAATTCTTACAGAGTTAGAGAGTAAATCGGCTCCTAAAAATTCAGTGACATCCCAATTCTCTGAGAAATTAGAAAGAGCAAGCCCCTTGGTGGTTGGTGAAAGAAGCTTTCCCTCAGAATCTGGTATGCCAGGGCTCCCGATACCTCCATGCGGACTCATATCGTCTCCTTTCTGACTCAATCTTGGCAAGGATTTTCCACCAGAAACAGCCTGGAAACCCTCCTTTGCTCTACGGGCATTTTCCTCTGTTTCCCTCTTTATCTTCTGTACAATGTATCTTTCTGCATCAACAGATGTGTAGCAGCCAGCAGCTCGGGCTTCCTGTACAGGTAGTACTTTATTATGAATACCAAGTGGACCTTCAGTTCTCCTAGTGTGCATATTATCATTAGAGTACTGAAGATCCAATTGAAGACCCTCGTCATTTATCATCAGAGACTTTTCGGAACCAGATATACGGAAACAGCAACAAGTTGGGGGGGGGGGGGGGGGTGTCCAAAATGATGCAATAGCATTATTTTTCATCGCACTGTGAGCGTTTTTCTAAAAACTATGATGAACACCATAATTATTTCTGCTTCTAGTGTTTGAATTTGATGGGTATGGCTCAATCTTCAATTATTTACCTGATAGCAAAACATTTGCCTAGAAATTGACTACCACACAAGTGTCTATGTTAGAAACTACAAATGATGTACATCAACCCTTTCTAGAGAGTCAGTGCAGCATAGCAAATTTTATATGTGAACAAGAACATCAACCAATTTTTTTTTAACTGTCTCCAAGTTGCAACTAAAGTTATAAACTGATCAAACAGAAAGAAATGGCACAAGATACTGAAGATTTTGATGAAGAAGTAAAATGATAATATGCACACTAGGGATCAAGCCTTGTATAATGACTGCACAACCCAATGTAACATGAGCAAATAAACAAGTACTGGAGGTAGATTGAAGAGCAATAATGGAATCTCATTTGCATTTTTCTTTGCACCACCTCTAGCAACCTTGCAGAAAGCATTACATTGCACTGTTGGGTTAGAGTCTAAAAAAGAAAGAAGAACAACAAACATACTCAAATCAGATATGTGCCATAGAACAGTGATCATTTCTGTTGCACATAAACAGGGCTCAAGACTTTCAGTCCTCTTTCGAATTTTATTCCTAGGTTACAAAAGATCAATATGTTTGTTCACAAACTAAGGCATAACTTCCAGAGTTAGCCATCAAAAACGTGGAATATGATATTCTATTTTACACTGTTCTCATCTTTCTCAACTCGGTGAACTTCCATAACTTAAATGGCTATTCAAAGTCATTTCAGATTCTTAAGTTTATAAAGTTGTTTGCTACATCAGAATTCAGACCTTATACGTAATTCTTTACAGATTTTAAATGTTGATGGTGGCAAAGGTGATGTGATAAGGTGTAGCCAAAAATGACGAGG
>CAIGRO010267806.1:0-17478 GCA_903798355.1 Fraxinus baroniana
TTCGGTACAACTTAAAATCCAATTAAAATTGAAAATATGACCGTTATTGGATCTCACTTGTCTAATAAAAGTCAACATTAATGATTAATTTTTCAATTTAATCTGATTTTAATCTCTACCGAACACACTCTAAAATTCGTCATGTCCATAAAATCATTCATTAGACAAAAAGATACGTTCTTAATAAATATATTTATGTTGCTAGGTCCATTACGTGCCATGCACTTGACAAAATGATTCTTCCATAAAATTCATTACTTTGTAGAAAACATGTTTTAGATCTGGTCTAAAATTTCATAATTGCCATATAGAAGAAAATGAGTGACAGATGTGATCAAATAAGTTAGTTTTGTGAAAAATTATTAAGCCCTTTTTTAGGTTTGGTTAAAACTTAAAACTAAGTATTTTAATAAAGGGTGTGCTTGCCTCCCATTAATGGGAGAAAAATAGAGTAATGAATAGTATTTTTTGGAGAATGTGTAGATAAAAATTAAAGTAATATTATTGATTTGTTTGTAGAATATCTTATTGAGTGAATATGTGGTGGAGATTGTTTACTATAACAAATAACGTTTGATAAAATGGATGACAAACATGGGCAAAATATGTATTTGAAAAGCTGGTAAAAGTTGTGGATTTTATTAAATTAAATATGTGATAAATTTAAAACTTTGACTCAAAATTTTATCAACTTTTAGTTAAATTATGGTGTGTTTGAGCCACATTATTTTGGAAGAATGTATTCTGAAATAGTAAATTGATAGAGAATGTATGGTTGTATGAAAAATATTATGTTATTGAAGAATGTGTGGTTAAAAATGAGAACGAAAAATTTTAATGTGTACCAAATACGAGCTTAATCAGAGGCATAAATGGAATCAAAATGTAGACCATAACTTATTTTTTCGAGTTAAAAATAAAATAATAACAAATGAAAAACTCATGACAAAATATATGAAAAATTATTTTAATTTCTACCAAACATAGCAAATGATTTGTTTATTTTATTTTTTATTATTGAAGGAACAATCAATGAATTATTATTAATAGGGTCTTGTGAAGAATTATGGTTTAGAGCAGAGTAAATTTTCATTTTTATTTTTATATTCATTTTCAATAATACATTTTTCATCAAATTAATATTTTTTTCTTCTTTTTCAACCATACATTTTTCATCAATTTATTATTTTAAAATATATTTTTTTAAAATAAAAAATGGATGACAAACATGGGCAAAATATGTATTTGAAAAGCTGGTAAAAGTTGTGGATTTTATTAAATTAAATATGTGATAAATTTAAAACTTTGACTCAAAATTTTATCAACTTTTAGTTAAATTATGGTGTATTTGAGCCACATTATTTTGGAAGAATATATTCTGAAATAGTAAATTGATAGAGAATGTATGGTTGAAAAAGAAGGAAAAGTTATTAATGTATGAAAAATAATATTTTATTGAAGAATATGTGGTTAAAAATGAGAACGAAAAATTTTAATGTGTACCAAACACGAGCTTAATCAAAGGCATAAATGGAATCAAAATGTAGACCATAACTTATTTTTTCGAGTTAAAAATAAAATAATAACAAATGAAAAACTCATGACAAAATACATGAAAAATTATTTTAATTTCTACCAAACATAGCAAATGATTTGTTTACTTTTTTTTTTTTTTTTTTAATTATTGAAGGAACAATCAATGAATTATTATTAATAGGGTCTTGTGAAGAATTATGGTTTAGAGTGGAGTAAATTTTCATTTTTATTTTTCTATTCATTTTCAACAATACATTTTTCATCAAATTAATATTTTTTTCTTCTTTTTCAACCATACATTTTTCATCAATTTATTATTTTAAAATACATTCTTCCAAAATAATGTGGTTCAAACACACCCTAAACCCCAAAAACAAGCGACTTCACTTTTACACACACGCCCTCCCTCTCTACTTGCCTTTTTGTTTCCCCCAAGTAATCAGTTTTGGTATCACAAGGTAAAAAGTGAAAGAAAGAAGATAAAAGTAATAAAGAGAGGGTTGGGTTTTGTTAGAAACAATTGTGATTCTGATTGTTGTCCAAGTGAATTAGACAGAGAGAANAAAAAAAAAAAAAAACATCAATTATCTGTTAACTTGTACGTATTATGTATCCAGGAGGATGGCATTATCGCAAGTGTCTATAAACTCCACCGTCACTTTCTGAACAACCCCACCTCTCTCAATTTCTCTGAAATTTTTTTGTATTTTATTTCGCTCTCTTCAACTTTTATAGGCGTCAATCAGTGTTTGAGGAAAGAGACCGGCTTCGGAAATTTTCCAGTTCCACGACGTCTCCTAAGACGGTTTTAAGGTAAAACGGAAAGTTCACTGGAGCAGTTCGTGCTGTTAATGATGTGTTTGAGTTTGTTTTTGTTAAGTTTTCTGGGTTTTTTTGGTTTGATCTTGGCGGATTGAGGATTTTAGTGAATTTTTAACTGGTTCTGGTGTTTTATGGGTTTATCTTGATGATTAATTTTAGGTTCTTGAATATGTTTTATGACTTCTAAAAGAGTATAAGTTGAGATTTTTGTTTCCTTTTTTCTGTTTTCATTTTGGACTGAAAAATATTTGGTTAAGTTTCTTCAAGACTCTGATCCCTTTAATTCTCTCATGAAATGTTCTGGAATAAGGTTTTTGATTTTTGCATCTCGATTGTTTTTGTGTTTTTCAACTTTTTATATATGATATATGATATGATTTGGGTTTTCGAGCTCTCTATATTGTTGATTTCTACTGTTTCTTTCCATTATTTTTTTTTGTTAAGTTTAATTTTGGTTTGTATTTGATGACTGTTCTGCTGATAGATTTTTCAGTCGTTTATTTATACAAAACATTTTTCTTTGACAATATCAACGTTCTACGAGCTTTTGTGAAATTATAAGCATCTATTTCGCTTAAAAAAAATGTCTTTACATGTAACAGTACAAAACAATTAAATATACTTCTATTTTTCCATATGTAGAACCTTAACGGGATTTGCTTTTAGAGTGTTTCTATCATTTTAGATAAGCTCATTTTCTCAACGTGTTAATTGTCTGATGTTTCTAGGGTTTAGCGACCATGTTTAGTGGATTAATAGTTGTTCTCATGCAGAATAACTGGATGGTTTTGGCATCCTCATTTTTTCTTTTAAAAGAATTTTGACAAGAGTCTTGCAACTGTATACTTAAGTGCAGCTTTCTCTGATGGATGAGTGTCTATATTAATGCTTTTTAATTGTGTGGAAACAAAATATTTTACAACGCCATTTGGTCTTGTAATTCCTATTTGGTGAGAACAGTTTCTAATTCCTATATGGTGTGATAGCTACCATGGGGAGGAAGAAGCGAACTGATCATCCTGGTAGAGGTGAGAGCTCTGAAACCCAGGAGACTGTAGGAGGACATGACCGCGTTCAACATCCACAGCAGCAAGGTGGACACCTAGGTGGAGGAGGAAGAGGATGGGGACAACAGCGCGGAGGGTATGGTGGCCATGACGGCAGAGGTGGTAGAGTCTCTCCACAACAGTATTATCGTGGGCCTGCTGAATATCAGCAAGGGAGGGGTGGTCAGCAGTATCAAGGGGGACCAGCCCCTCAGCGCCGTGGTGGCATTCAAGGCGGCCATGGGACCCCTGCTGGTGGTGGGCTGTCCAGGCCACCAGCTCCCGAGCTGCACCAAGCAACCCAGGCCCCATATCAAGCTGGGGTGATGACTCAGCCATTGTCATACCAGAGGACTGCAGAGATGCACGCTGAGGCTGGTTCTCCATCCCAGCCCCCTGAGGCAACATCTTCACAGGTTACACAACAAATCCAGCAACTAGTTATCCAGCCAGGAGCATCCCCTAGCGATGCAATGCAACCTGCGTCTAGCAAGTCAATGAGATTTCCTCTACGTCCCGGCAAGGGTAGCTATGGTACCAAGTGTGTTGTGAAGGCCAACCACTTTTTTGCCGAGTTGCCTGACAAGGATTTCCATCAGTATGATGTGAGTAACTAGTTCTTTTACTGCCCTCTCTAATTTTTTTTGTTTCTTTTTAGCACTGGGTTGTTTTATCTTGAATACATTGATTGCTAATCTTTTTTACTTTAACGGTATTAGGTATCAATTACCCCTGAGATCACATCCCGTGTTGTTAATCGAGCTGTGATAGAGCAATTGGTGAAACTTTACCGGGAATCACATCTAGGACAGAGGCTTCCTGCCTATGATGGAAGAAAGAGTCTTTACACTGCTGGGCCTCTCCCTTTTGTCTCAAAAGAGTTCAAGATCATCCTTATTGATGAAGAAGATGGTCCAGCCAGCACTAGGTTTCATTCCATATTCTCTTCTGTGTTTGTTGTCTATACTTGTTTGCATAAGATTGTTTATCTGTAACAAGTTTTTAGACGTTGATTTATTGTTTTTCTGTTGATGCAGGCGACAGAGGGAGTTCAAGGTCGTGATCAAGTTTGCTGCACGTGCTGACTTGCATCAGTTAGGGATGTTTTTGCAGGGAAAGCTAGCTGATGCGCCACAAGAAGCTCTTCAGGTTTTGGACATTGTTCTCCGTGAATTGCCAACCAACAGGTATGTATATTGGTCCGTTGGCCTTGTTCTACTTATCATCTCTTCTATAAAATTTTCTTTGCCGTTTATTTGGTTTGATTTCTATTTGTTGAGTGCAGGTTTTGTCCAGTTGGCCGCTCATTCTATTCCCCTCATTTAGGGAGAAAGGAACCTTTGGGTGAAGGGCTGGAAAGTTGGCGTGGTTTCTACCAAAGTATTCGCCCAACTCAAATGGGGTTGTCTCTGAACATTGGTGAGCAACTCTTCCCATTTATTTGAATTTGAAACTGCATTTTCACCTACTAATTAAATCCTCTTTTTACCGTTGAAATTTATCTCTAGTTTTCTTTTCTCATAGGAGTAGTTATTATTTGTATAATGATGTCTGCGTTTGTCTTTTAAAATGATCTCTTTTTTCTTCTGTACATTGTTCTGTCATGGAGCAGATATGTCATCTACTGCTTTCATTGAGCCACTCCATGTGATCGATTTTGTCACGCAGCTTCTGAGTAGGGATGTTTCGGCTAGACCACTGTCTGATGCTGATCGAGTGAAGGTTAGATAGTGCATCCCCTCTCTATGATTTCTTCCCAGTATTTTGGTTGTACGCTTCATTTCTTCCAATTTACTGAGCTTGGTCCCTGCACTTTTTAGTTGTCATGGTAGGGAACTTTTGAAATTGAGGTTCCTAGTATGACACGAGGCACACCTCAAGGCACCGACAACTTTCAAAACACTGATCTTATGCTACTGATTTGAGTCTTGAATTGAATTGAATCCTTCTTCACAGTTTTAGAAAACAAAAAAATCAACATTTTTGAAGGGATATTTCAAAATTGCTTCTGTTTATAAAATGGGAATAATGGCCTTTCCTATTAAAGTTTGATATTCAATTTTTACTAGATCATTTCGCTTTTTGGAGTTTCAACTGACGAATCATGATATCAGCTGAACATATTTGTTTCTGATCTCATGTCTTCCCACCCTTGAGTCAATTGAAGCATCGTGGATTTTAGCTCTTATTGTATACTCATATTAACAAGAATCTGCATGTTTCACAATCTACTATAAATATTAATTTTACAGATCAAGAAAGCATTGAGAGGAGTGAAGGTGGAGGTTACTCATCGAGGAAATATGCGCAGGAAATACCGAATCTCTGGTTTGACATCGCAAGCGACACAAGAGCTAATGTAAGGAACACGTGTTATGGTTATCGGTCAGCCTAACCTTTCACTTCAATATAATATAATTGATTGAGCATGAAACTTTAATTACTAAGGTCTCTTCAAGGATCTTTAGCTTGGCTTCTTGATTGGTCCGTGTGAACTTTCTAGTATTTGTTGATTTTCCTTGGGGAACCAAATTCTCACAGCATCTGTTTTCATTATTGAAAATAATGAAGTTTCTTGTACTGTTTAAAAGTTGTCTGTCTAATAGCCTGAAATTATGTTCTCATGCTAGATTTCCGGTTGACGAAAGGGGCACAATTAAATCCGTTGTTGAATACTTTAGAGAGACTTATGAGTATGTCATTCAATACACTCAGTTGCCTTGTCTACAAGTTGGAAATCCACAGAGGCCAAACTATTTGCCAATGGAGGTCAGTCTATTTGCACCTATAACCACGGGGTTTAGTTTCTTTAAATTTGGATATTAAAATAATTGTTTGATAATCCAGGTGTGCAAGATTGTGGAGGGACAAAGGTATTCTAAGAGGTTGAATGATAAACAGATTACTGAGCTCCTGAAGGTCACATGTCAACGTCCCAATGAGAGGGAACGTGATATTCTTCAGGTTGGTCCTGCGGCAATTTTTTGAACCTGAGAATATACTGCATTAAAATTGCAACCTTCCATGCTCTGTGGCTATTGGATTTGATCCAAGGGATGCCCGTGCAATATTTTTATGGTCCTGTGGCAAATTTTGAACCTGAGAATATACTGCAATAAAGTTGCAACCTTCCATGATCTTTGTGGCTATTGTGATTTGAACCAAGGGATGCCTGTGCAATATTTTATTTTATGAATGCTTTTGTAGCATTTCATGAGGTATTATATCAACTGATGGGGAAAAGAATGAAGGGTTATGTAGACACATTTTCCTTGCATCATATTCGATGCTGCTTGATATTTATAACTGCTTTTTTCTCATTTATTTTATTATGCCTATAGTCCCCCATTAATGGATAGTGTGTACTGATTCATCAGTTGCAAGGTAGTTTAGTACTATATCGATGATTTTGCTTCATGCTACATTAATTTGTTAGTATCTCTCATTTGAAGAGTGAAGCATTAATATTAAGCCTTTCTTGATTTCTGGGGGGAATGTGTGAATTATGCACACCTTGTATAATTATAATATTAATTCTTTTCTTTTTTGCAAATTTCGTTGCCTTTGGTATCTGAATGATGCATTTTGTTGTTGAGAGTGCTCCAACTGCTTTGCCACCATATTTTTTCATCCCAGACTGTACATCATAATGCTTATTCTGAGGACCCTTACGCTAAAGAGTTTGGAATTAAAATCAGCCAGAAGCTGGCTCAAGTTGAGGCTCGCATTCTGCCTGCTCCCCGGGTACATAACTTTGATCATTGCTTCTTGGCCTAAATTTTATTTGTTCTTTTGATGGTAAATTGTTTCACAAGTTTTGTGTTATTACAGCTTAGATATCATGATTCCAGTCGGGATAGGGACTGTTTGCCACAAGTTGGGCAGTGGAACATGATGAACAGGGTAATTGCAAATTTTAAAGTTCTAATTTATTCCGTAATATATGCTAAAATGAACCAGTATTAATGCATAGTTATCTTGTGATGTTTATTTTGCATGTTGCTCCAAACATTATAGCTTTCACCTTGCAATTTTGTTCAAATTGCTGCAAAAAAATATTTAATATTTGATCTTGTAGAGGATGGTTAATGGAGGCATTGTCAACAGTTGGATCTGCATTAACTTTGCCCGCAATGTGCAAGAAAATGTGGCAAGAAGCTTTTGTCATGACCTTGCTCAAATGTGTATTACTTCTGGCATGGTGAAGGCATTTGAAATTTTAACTTTTTTAATACTTAAATATGTGCATTCTGATTTTTGTATTTCGTCTCAGCACTTCAATCCTGAACCTGTTCTACCAGTTTTTAGTGGCCGGCCAGATCAGGTGGAAAGAGTCTTGAAAGCTAGATTTCATGACGTTATGACAAAACTGCAGCCCCATGGGAAGGAACTTGACTTACTAATCGTTATATTACCAGACAATAATGGCCCCCTTTATGGTAAGAAACTAATGATAAACAAAATAACAGGCCTTTTTTATTTTTAGGCACCATGCTCGAAATTGATGTTGCTTGATTTTGTGATAAAATGCATATTTGATTTTTTACAGGTGATCTGAAAAGAATATGTGAGACCGATCTTGGTATTGTCTCACAGTGCTGTCTGCAAAAGCATGTGTACAAGGCAAACAATCAACAATATCTTGCAAATGTAGCACTGAAGATAAATGTGAAGGTTGGAGGGAGAAACACAGTGCTAGTCGATGCACTCACTAGGCGTATCCCTCTTGTCAGTGACCGACCTACGATTATTTTTGGGGCTGATGTTACACATCCCCAACCCGGCGAGGATTCTAGCCCATCCATTGCTGCTGTAAGATTCTCCCTTGACAGCTTTGAGATGCTTCCCTCGTAAATCCGGTTTCTTCTTTCTGTCGAGGTCCACTTACCGTTGATATAATTTCATTGCAGGTTGTTGCTTCCCAGGACTGGCCAGAGGTCACAAAATATGCTGGTTTGGTTTGTGCTCAAGCTCATAGGCAAGAGCTCATCCAAGACTTGTTTAAAACCTGGCAAGACCCTGTTAGAGGAACTGTGACGGGTGGCATGATCAAGTATGACTAATACTCCCACATGCCAATGGAAATTCTTTTACTCCACTTCCCACTCATGTATACTAGAAATAGCTGATTTATCATTTATGCTTATTTGGATCATAATTGCATGGTTAATAGACGTGTTTTTATGGTTCTACAATTTAGGGAACTCCTCATTTCTTTCCGTAGAGCAACTGGACAGAAACCACAGCGGATTATTTTCTATCGGTATTTTCGATTATCAATTAAATTATTTAGACATTTTTACTGTTCTTTCCATCATTTGAAGCCTCACTAGTCACTAAGCTCGACTGCCTACAGGGATGGTGTCAGTGAAGGGCAGTTCTATCAAGTTCTGCTTTATGAACTTGATGCCATCCGTAAGGTACTGCCTCTATAGTCTCTCGAAGTATCGTTTAGGTTATCTATTATGAGTTGATTTATGATTGGAGTTCTATGAAACGGGCACATCTAATTCCAATTTTTTGATCGCTCCTTGTTTTTTTATCTAATTTAGGCTTGTGCATCTTTGGAACCAAACTATCAGCCCCCAGTTACATTTGTTGTAGTTCAGAAACGTCATCATACAAGATTGTTTGCCGATGACCATAATGACAGACGTGCTGTTAACAAAAGTGGAAATATACTGCCTGGTATGGGGTTCAATTGTTTCCCCTCCGCTTTATGTTATGCAGTAGATTATATTTTTAAAATATGTTTCACCTTAAATATGAATATTTTCAGGTACCGTCGTAGATTCAAAGATATGTCATCCTACTGAATTTGATTTCTACCTCTGCAGCCATGCTGGGGTGAAGGTAAAACTGCACTTCCATTTAGTTTATGATTTGTTTCTACATCATTAATATGTTGCTTGCTTTGATTCAATCTTACAGGGTACCAGCCGGCCGGCACATTATCATGTTCTGTGGGATGAAAATAAGTTCACAGCCGACGCCCTCCAGTCCCTCACAAATAACCTATGCTACACGTAAGTGCCTGCTCTGCACTTGTGATATTTTTAGGTACGGTGACTTTCTTATTGGTTTCATTTTGACTCGTAGGTATGCGAGGTGCACCCGCTCTGTTTCCATTGGTACGCTTCTTTTTCATATGATTTCCTACTATGAGAAAATTGCACTTTGATTCACAGTTTATTGCCTATTAGCAAGTTGGTCATCAACCTTTCATTACAGTTCCACCATTAGTCTCCAATGCCAAAAATGTCTAAATCTCCTCTAAAGTGACCCTCACGTCCCAACTCCATGAAACTAGATTCTGTTTATCAACTTAGGTTGGCATCGAGAAATTTGAAGTGCCACTTATTACAAATGAAATCCACGTGACTACTAAATGGAGATTTGGATAGTTTCAGTTTTTGGGGGCTGTGCTTGCTTTAAAAATGAGAGATTGAGGGCCATTTTGTTTCTTTTACTCGGGCAATATGTTAATAGACCAATGATGCAATTTTCCTTGTTTTGAGAAAATTTTGTAAGCTGTTAATAATTTTTTACATCTTCCGGCAGTACCACCTGCATACTATGCACATCTGGCTGCATTTCGTGCTCGTTTCTACATGGAGCCTGATACATCCGATAGTGGGTCAATGACCAGTGGTGCAGCTGGTGGCCGTGGAGCAGGTGGTAGTGCTAGAAGTGCAAGGGTTGCAGGAGCTAATGCTGTTGTGAGACCTCTACCGCAGCTCAGGGAAAACGTGAAAAGGGTAATGTTTTATTGTTAAGAGTTGTCGACTGGTCGGTAGAATTGAATGGCTTGAATAAGGTTATTGTGCCGAGATCTTAACTCGAACTTCATCACTGTGATTTAAAAAGCTGTAATAACTTAAATTGTTGTGGGCATTTAGAACATAATGTCCTTTTCAGTATTGTGGTTGTATATTTATTCTTAATTTTCTACGATACCCTGTTCGTATTTTTATCTGAGTAATTTTATTGAGAATAATAATTTTTGAGTCCCACGTTAATGTACATTTTTATTTTTGCACCAAATTTTTGTCAAGGGTATTTGTGTCCGTTTATTAATACAATAAATTTTAATTTTTAATGTAATTGTATTATTATTGTTGTTGTTATGTTGTACTACATTTAATTTAATGAATGAATTTATTAACGAATTCAATGTTTTCGTTATTTAAATGTAATTATTATTTAATAATTTATGTAATAATAAAATAATCATGAACAAGTAAATAATTTTTGAGAAAAATAAATTTGCTTGGAAAGAAAAATAAATCATGAAACACTATTCATTTGGTACAATTTCTAGCGTATTAGGTTGGAAATTATTTTTAGTTTGGTGATGTAACTCAAATTTTGGTGTGGAGTTGTAGATGGCCTAAGAAACTCGGTAAAACAGTCTAGTAACTTTGAGAGAAGGGTTTTTTTTCCCTCATAGAGGGGTCGTAGTGATTAGGGACGCGTTCGGTCATGCTTAAAATTCAATTAAAATTGAAAATATAGTCGATATTACTTTTCACTCGTTTAATAAAAGTCAATAATAACAGCTAATTTTTTTAATTTTAATTCGATTTTAATCTCTACTGAACACGGCCTAGGTTCAAGCGACTTTTGTCAAAAAAATATGTCACGCAAAGTTGTATGATCATGTATCGGCGATGGAATCTTTAGTGACCGAGTTTAATTTGTCGATTTATTAATGAACAAAGAAAAATGACCTTGTGATATCTTTAACGTGTGCATGCATTGAGCAATTAGTTCAAGTGTACAACAAGCATTTCCAATATATAGAATGCAATTAATTCAACTTCGAAGTCCCCTTCTTAGCCAAAGCCAGCAAACAATGGAAGCAAAGAATAAAATAAAATGGAGGATTTCATCTCTAAAAGTAGTTTTTAACTTTTAAATTTGTCAAAGAAATGAAAGTCTGAGATTCACTTAGAAGTTGAATGAATTCTTTTTCTTGGTTTCAATCAGCCTCAAGGAATGTCTTTTCTTCCTCCAATTGAGTATTCAGCGTCCAAAGATATTCCATTTCCACGTGCATACTTGAATTATTTCTCCTATATAAAGAAGGGGACCCCATTTCATGTTCAAAACAAAACAAATTTTACCTGCAAAATCCATACACTCGAACATTTTTATGGCTTCTCTGATCGTGGATAGCATGCCAGATGCCTTGAGGCAGAGTCGATACCACATGAAGAACTGTTTTGCCAGGTACGCAGTATTACATAGGATTTGACAGCATGTTCAATACACTTTACTGGAAATGCAATATGCAATAAACAAGATTTTAAGTTGCAATATCCTAACTTATGTCTTATGTTGGCAATTGAAATTTGATTTAATCTTGTTTATTGGAAGGTTCACTGGAATGGGAAGAAGGCTAATGAAATCCCAGCATTTAAAGGAAGAGATGGAGAAAACAATTGAGGACACGCTCGAGAGATCCAAGATTTTGGAAGGTTCAATTGGTGACATCTTCAATTCAACACAGGTCAATTCGATAAAATTTTAGCCTTTTTCCCCCCTTAATACTGTCGAGTACTGTTTCTCCTAATGAATATGCCATTTGGGTGTGTGTACAAATTTGCAGGAGGCAGTTGTGGTACCACCTTATGTGGCTTTTGCAATGAGACACAATCCTGGGGTTTGGGACTATGCTAAGGTGAATGCAGAGAATCTATCTGTTGATATCATCACAGCCAAAGAATACTTGAAATTCAAAGAAAAAATCATTGATGAGAACTGGTGAGTTGAAATAATATGAAATACTTATCTTGAAAATGATAAGATTCTGCTGGTGATGTGGTTTCACGTGCAACGGTGCAAGCAGGGCTATGGATGACAATGCATTGGAAATCGATTTTGGAGCATTTGACGTTTCTATTCCTCGTCTATCCCTTTCTTCGTCCATTGGAAATGGGATGACCTATATCTCGAAATTCATGACAACGAAATTCAGTGGGAGTCCTGAGAGCGCGAAGACTCTGGTTGAGTACTTGCTTGCTCTCAAGCACCAGGGAGAGGTAAGCAAATGGGAAAAAGGAAAAAAATTCTGGCAAAGATACAAGATCTGTAATGCAATCTGGCCTAAATATCCTATCGTTTTTTGTCCAATTTACAGAAATTAATGATCAACGAGACTCTCAATACGATAAAAAAGCTTAAAGAAGCGCTAATAATTGCTGAAGTTCATGTCTCTGCTCAACCTAAGGACACGCCTTATCAAAATCTTGAACAGAAGTAACCTTCCTTACTTTGTAAAAATATTGGTGAAAAATTAATAGAAACAACATTTTCTCGTTATGACTTACCTTGAACTTCCAGGCTTAACGAATGGGGCTTCGAGAAAGGGTGGGGCGATAATGCTGAAAGAGTAAGTGAGACAATGAGGTTACTTTCCGAGATACTTCAAGCACCGGATCCTACGAACGTAGAAGTCTTTTTGAGCCGGCTTCCTGTCACATTCAACATTGTTATCTTCTCTGTTCATGGCTATTTTGGCCAGTCAGATGTCCTCGGATTGCCTGACACTGGAGGCCAGGTGCAGCCGAACACGACACAATTAGTATTTAACTAATTACTTTGATGGTCATTAGCATCATTTTAGGAAAGTTTAGGACTAAGGAATTTGTTATATTGAGCAGGTGGTTTACATTCTAGATCAAGTGAAAGCTTTAGAGGAAGAACTTTTATCAAGAATTAAGCAGCAAGGCTTAAATGCGAAGCCCCAGATTATAGTGGTGAGGATACTAAAAAAATTCACAAATATCTCTTTAAATCGAGAGAGAGACAGTTAACTTCCATCTTACGTGCACAGGTGACTCGCCTCATACCAGATGCGCAAGGGACGAAATGCAATCAAGAGATCGAGCCTATTATGAACACCTCACATTCTTACATCCTTAGGATCCCATTTAGGACTAAGATGGGGATTCTCCGCCAATGGGTTTCTCGATTTGATGTCTATCCTTATTTGGAGAGGTTTTCCCAGGCAAGTACTATATTTGTTTTTAAGCGTGACTTCACATCTTTCTATTTAACGAGTTTCTCGACATCTTTGGCCAATCAACTCTGTATATTTCTTAAATCATTAGGAGGCTAGTGCAAAGATTGTTGAGCAAATGGAAGGTAAACCAGACCTCATACTTGGGAATTATACCGATGGAAATATAGTGGCATCTTTAGTGGCTAGCAGACTTGGAGTAACTCTGGTATTACTACTTAGCATGAAATTATCTTAATGTAATACTTCATTCTTCAATCTTCCGTGAGACTTGAGGAAATCTATAATCGTGACGTTTTGATACTTAGGGAACCATTGCTCATGCTTTGGAGAAAACTAAATACGAAGACTCAGATATGAAATGGAAGGAATTGGATCCCAAATACCACTTCTCATGCCAATTCACTGCTGATTTAATTGCAATGAACACTGCCGATTTTATAGTTACCAGCACCTATCAGGAAATTGCAGGAAGGTTAGTCTGTTTGATGCAAGTAATCTTCAGCTTTTGCACGAATAAAACATTATTTCGTTGTATTCTTTCCCGTTTCAGCAAGAACCGACCTGGACAATATGAAAGCCACGGCGAATTCACTATGCCGGGGCTCCATAGAGTAGTTTCAGGCATCAATGCATTTGATCCGAAGTTTAATATTGCTTCACCCGGAGCTGATCAATCCATCTACTTCCCATTCACGGAGAAACATAACCGACTTGCCCAGTTTCAACCTGCCCTTGAGGAACTACTGTACAGTAAGGAGGATAACGACGAGCACATGTAAGTTCTTCAAATTCAACTTGACCCTCCACCTGCATTTTCTCTGCACAAATCCTCTAAATTTCTGATTTAGGACGTACTTTTTGGAACAGTGGATTTCTTGCAGATCAAAAGAAACCAATTATCTTTTCAATGGCAAGACTTGATACAGTGAAGAATATTACAGGGCTGACTGAGTGGTATGGGAAGAATAAAAAGCTTAAGAGTTTAGTAAACCTTGTTATTGTTGGTGGATTCTTCGATCCATCCAAATCTAAGGACAGGGAAGAAATGGCTGAAATCAAGAAAATGCACACTCTAATTGAAAAATACCAACTTAAAGGACTAATACGATGGATAGCCGCCCAAACTGATAGATATCGTAATGGTGAACTGTACCGGATCATTGCTGACACGAAGGGGGCTTTTGTGCAGCCTGCATTATATGAAGCTTTTGGCCTGACAGTTATTGAAGCAATGAACTGTGGATTACCCACATTTGCAACCAATCAAGGGGGTCCAGCAGAAATCATTGTTGATGGTGTCTCGGGATTTCTTATTGATCCTAACAATGGTGATGAATCAAGTAACAAGATTGCTGATTTCTTTGAGAAATGTAACGGAGATCCTAAATATTGGCATAGGATGTCTCAAGGAGGTCTCAAGCGCATATACGAATGGTACCATCTGATCCTCCATTTGTAATGAATGTTTGGTATGTAGTATTGAATAGATCACCTGAATTTCTCTGAATTACAACGTTTGTTCACTTGCAGCTATACATGGAAGATATATGCAACCAAAGTCCTGAATATGGGATCAGCCTACGGCGTCTGGAGGCAGTTAATCAAAGAGCAGAAGCAAGCTAAACAAAGATACATCGATATATTATTCAATCTCCACTTCAGGAAACTGGTAGTTCATTGAATTATATGATTCATGAAGTGAAAAATGTAGCCCGGATAAGTAAATTTCTAATCTATGTATGTTGTATGATGTTTTAGGCCAACAATGTAGCCATCCCTCACGAAGGAAAACAGCCATCTAAACTAAGGGAAACTCCTGAATCCCGACAACCAGCAAAACAAGCACAACCTGAACTACAGAAACCAGCAGCAGCAGCAGCAGCTCTGCCGACTAAACCTGGAGAAGAATATGAAATTGGGAAGCTTGACTCGCCAAGAGATGATAGAACGCGTATGTCTTGTGCTTGTCCCTGGTGGTTGTGTTTATGCGTCTCTTCTTGTATCGTCCTTTATGCTGTGCTGAAGCTGTATAGTTCACACGAATGATCTTATAAAATCATGACTACATTCCAATTCCAATGAATATGCCAATATTCATCGGTTTGTACAAATATCAATTCAATAAATGAGATAATGTCATGTTGATCCTTTCCTTGTGTTTTTTTTCAGTACTGCTGCTAAACTAGTTAGCAATGAAACTATTACAGAAATAATCAAACGATTGATATGAAAAATATGATAAAATCAAGGAGAACATGAAATTATTTCCATATCATTAGCGGTACAATGGCTTCATAAAAAATGTAAAACTTGGCCCCTGTTCGGGCTTCATAAAAATAGTAGCTTTTGAGAAAAAAATGTATTTTGGAATAATGATTTTTTTGAAGAGAATATGATTAAAAAATAAGTAAAAATTTTGAATTTACTTTTAATATTATTTATTGGAGAATGAGAATGCACCTTTTCTAAAATGGAGCCCAAACAACGGCTTGATGATTAATCATCCAAAAGCAATCAAGTAATGCTATTTCTGTATAATGATGACATGGAAGAGAGATAGATTATGAAAAAATGCTTCTTATATATAACTATTTATCTAGGGTCCGTTCGGTAGAGATTAAAATCGGATTAAAATTGAAAAATTAGTCGTTATTGTTGACTTTTATTACACGAGTGGACCCAATAACGACTATATTTTAAATTTTAATTGGATTTTAATCCCTACCGAATGGGGTCCTAATGTTTTACATAATGATAGTGTGTCAACATAAAAATGGAGAATTTATTTGATTGAAGAGATTTTAATCAAATTAAATCTTGCCAAATCATTTGTTAGTAAACCAATATTTAAATTGTTATATAAATGCAACACAATCCATCCTTAAGTACACTATTATGTACAAAGAGCATTAGAGTCCGTTTGACATAGCTTTTAAAAAGTCAAAAAGGAATTTTTGAGATCCAAAATGAGCTTTTGAACCCATTTAGCTAATTTTTTGAAAATGCGTCTTCTAATTAAAGTGGTTTTAGAGGAAACTGATACAATATGGCTTATTCTAAAAGCACTCCTAGAATGTTAAGGGATAAAATCTCACATCGAATGAATATGAGAATATGGACCAATTTATAAGAGTTTGAACTACTCATCTTAATAAGCTCGACCTGATGACACTCCAAATTTTAACATAGTAGCAGAGACCGTTAAACTCTAACTAGTATTTCGATCCGCTTAAGACTAAAAAAAAATTCAGCACATGGATTTCAAGATTGGTCTGTTCAAATGAGCTACCATCTTGCGGGGGCATATTAAAAGATAAAATTCTACATCGAATAAAGTTGAAAAAATAAACCAATTTATAAGGTTTTTAAATACTTCTCACCTTTTAAAATGGAGTCTCAAATCTTAACATGGAATATGAGATGCTTTTAGGGTTCATTTGACATAATTTTTACTTTCTATAGAAGAGTATTTATTTTGTTTGGAATATACTTTTTAAAAGAGTTTTCTAATACTTTTAGAAGAAGTTACATTTAACCAATTTCTTCTAAACACTATTCTAACTAGTAGAAGTACTTTAATAAAATTAGTCAAACAGGTTTAAAAGTAGCTTTTGAATCTCAAAAGTTCATTTTGATTTTTTTAAAAAAATCATACCAAACGAGCTCTTAAAAGTTAGTTTTTAAACAATAATTGAAGCAACTTTCCTCCAAAAGGTTTCCACAAGAAGCAAAAGTAAAAGTCATGACAGACTAGCATTTACTCAAAGCAACCATATGTCTTGTTATTATGTATGTCCCCATTTGATATTGTGATAAATTTTAAAAATCTTTTTAAATTTATATGTATTCAATTGAAATTTTAATGAAATTATTTTAAATTTAGGTATTCTCAATAACTAGTGGATTTATAAAGATTTCATTTAGGGTCCGTTAGATTGCAAATGTGGAAAATGGGTGGAAAGAAAATATTTTACAGGGAATTGATTTACCTAAAAATTGTTTTACTGTGAATTATAATTAAGTGTGTTTGATTGGTATAATTTTTCA
>CAIGRO010267811.1:0-19084 GCA_903798355.1 Fraxinus baroniana
TTTTTTACTTTTCTTCTATATCTATCAAGGATTTAAGTCTTGTTTTGGATTCAATTTTTATACTTTATGTTCGTAGTAAAGGATTACCTACCAGTCTACTACTAGCTATAATTTTCTTTTCTTTATCTATCACGTATATATCCACTAGGTCTTTTTAAATTTACTAGGTTCTTTGTTTTTTTTCCTGAGTGTGTTTGGTGCACATTAAAATGAGAGAATGTATTTTTTTGAAGTGATGTGATGAGAAATATGTGGTTGAAAAAGAAGGAAAAGTTATTGATGTGATGAAAAATATTATTTTATTGAAGAATGTGTGGTTGAAAATGAGTAAAAAATAAGAATGAAAAAAATAAATCTAACTTTTCTAACTTATTTATTCAGTTGTCTATATCTTGTCTAGTATTTATTGTTCCTTCTTTTTCTAACGTTTTAATTCTTGTTTCTAATTTTTCTGCGTTGGGATCTACTTCACTTATAATTTGAAACTTGCTTTTTAATATTTCATTATTTTGATTATTAATATATTCTAAATTGTTTTCTAATGTTTTTATATTTTTATTTATACTCTCTAATAAAGTTTCTATATTTATTTGAATTTCTTTTATTTTTCTAAGTTTTCTCCTAAATTTTCAGGTATATTTACAATACTATTTAACTGTCTATCTTCAAAATGTAAAATATGCCTAAATGTTTTATCAAAGTTACAAACTAAAGAAGATGTATCTAAACTATCTTTTCTTTTAAAGTTTCCTAGAAGTTCTAAATTTAAATAATCTATTCTTTTCATAAACTAAATGATATAGACAATACCGCTCTGTTTCTAAATTCAATCTAATGCGGATAGTATATGGCTTTTATAATAATTAATCTACCAATTTCTCGATTTTCTAAGCAAATACTAATGAATTCGTTAAAACTTTCTAATGAACAACAAAGGAGAGCAAATGAAATATACTTATCTAATCGCATAAAATAGAAAAAAATTTGAAACAATATTTTTATAATGGCCTCAGAGTATTTTACTATTTAGCAAATCAATTTCTTCAGAAGACCACCTTTATTTTTTATTTTTTAAACACTCTTAGCTTTTTTTATTGACCTTCTAAGAAAGGTTTAATATTGTAATCAAAAGATTTTCATCATATTTAGAAAGGCTAAAATAGACTCCCTCAATCGAGATAAAACAAAGCTTACTGAATTTAGAGGATTACTTTATCTTTTGGTCATGAATTCCATAATACAGAGGCTAAGGGCGTTAGAATTATGTTTGAAAATATTATAATATTATTTCTAATTAAGTTAATTGCTTACTTGTTGTTTCCTCTTTTATGCGTTGCCTGAAAAATAATTAAAAGAACAAAAAGGAAGTATGAAAAAATTTGCTTTAATTAGAAGTCTTTGAATTTACAATAAAGTTTTTGAATTTACAACGATTTGTGAGAGATGTTATAGTGTGTTTTTGTATTTTTTATTCTTGGTGTCTTCTTGGTGTGAAAAGCACTTGACTTTTATAAAGAAGTAGATGCTGGTATATCACATCAACTTCAAAAAAGAAAACAAACATCTTTACAGGTGTATGATTTATAATTAAAAGTATAATGTATACTTTATAGGTCTATGAACATAATGGATTCTTTCTGCTTTACGTTCTTCTTTTTTGACTTTTTGCATTGATAATTGTCCCTACCTTTTAATAATAGTCATTCATTTATCTTTATCTATATGTCCTTTCTTCTTTTTGAATTATTGTGCTATTTGTCCATTATCTCTATATATGTTTCCTCTGGATATGTGTCCATTTTATTAGACGTCCATTTTATTAGACTTGTCATCAGATATGCATTCTTCTTTTGTGTCTGACTGGTTTTTCGATAATTAACCATTTGTTTCTTGAATAGTCATCGGATATAATTCTTTTTGCTGAAAATTATGGGATAGTATTCTTCTTGTTTTAACTTTTACACCGAGATGTTCTTGACATAAAATAAATCCATTGTTCCATTGTGCAACAAGTCTGGAATCATTATTTTAAATTTCTATCATTGCCACTATCTGTGAGATCCGTCTTTCCTAATGAATTTGTCTAATTTTTATTTTGGTATTTGTCTTTGAAGAGGGTCTTAAATCTTTTGGCTCCTTCATATATCATAATATAATGATAAGCTAGTATCACTAGACGGTTATTTACAAAAAATCGGTGATTATGCCAGTATTGTTCGAAATTCTATGAAGAAATCAGCCATACACGAAATAATCGATTTTCCCAAATTCTAAGCTACTGCCACAATGAATCATCTATTAGAAATTCAACTTTTCTTAGACATAAATAATTATCCTACAATTTCCTTCGATTATACAATATTTAAAGGAGAAGACATTTTTTACCCAGCCTTATAGTTTGGTATGATAGACACCATATATATTATAAATAGATCTTTCAGATTCTTTTCACCCAAACTTAAACGAACTCTTGATCAGTTAAAAGATCGCCCTTTAATGATCCAAGTCATTTTTGGACCACATCTTATAAATAATGGTATAATGGTATCAACTTATCATTATATTATGATATATGAAGGAGTCAAAAGATTTAGACCCTCTTCAAAGACAAATACCAAAAAAAAATTAGAGAGATTTGATTACAAAAGACGAATCTCAGAGATAGTGACAATGATTAAAAAAAATCAAAATAGTGATTCCAGACTTGTAGCACAATGAAATAATTGAGTAATTTTCTGTCAAAAATCTCGCTATAAAAGTTAAAACACGAAGAATTACAGCCTCGAATTTTCAGCGAAAATAGTTATATCTGATAGCTTTTCAAGAAACAAATGGTGAATTATCGGAAAACCAATCAGACATAAGAGGAGGAACAAGAATACATATATGATGACAAACTTAATGAAATGGACGCAGATCTAGAGGAAGCCCACATAGAGATGATGGACAAATAATACAATAATTCAAAAAGAAGAAAGGACATAAAGATAAAGTTAAAGGAAGGACTGTTATTGAAAGGCAAGGACAATTATCAATGCAAAAGGTCAAAAAAGAAGAGCGTGAAGTACAAGAAATCCATTATGTTTATACACATGTAAAGATGTTTTTTTTCTTTTTTAAAGTTGATGTGATGTACTAGCATCTACTTCTCTATAAAAACCAAATGCTTTTTAGGAGACATTGAGAAAAGAAATACAAGAGCACACTATAACATCTCTCTCACAAATCGTTGTAAGTTCAAAGATTTGCTATAAATTCAAAGACTTCTAATTAAAGTAAGTTCTTTCGTACTTCTTTTTTGTTCTTTTATTTATCTTTCGGGTAAGACCTAAAAGAGGAAACAAGTAAGCAATTAACTTATTCAGAAACAATATTGTAAAATTTTCTTTTCAAACATAATTCCAACGCGGATGTGTTTTATCCCGATTGAGGGCGTATGTTTTAGCCTTTTTTAAACATGATTGAAATCTTTTGATTACAGTGTTACCCTTTCTTAGAAGGTCAAGGAAAATTGTAAGAGAGTTAAAAAATAAAAAAGTTCTCTGAAGAAATTGATTTGTTGAACGATAAAATACTTTTGAGGAGGCCATTACAAAAATATTGTTTCAAGTTTTTTCTATTTTATGTCATCATATAAGAATACAAGATCCTAAAAATTGGAAGAAAAGACAAAAAAATAATAATAATAAAAAGAAAGATAAATATTTTCTGGTAGAAAGTAATAAGCATTGAATTTAGTCTTAAGACCCCCCTCAATTGGTACTAGAGCGGTGTTTTAGTCTAGGTCATTTAGTTTATGAAAAAATTAGATTATTTATGTTTAGAACTTTTAGGAAACTTTAAAAGAAAATATAGTTTAGATACAACTTCTTTAGCTTGTAACTTTGATAAAAATTTTAGACATATTTTATATTCTGATGATAGGCCGTTAAATAGTAGGATAAAACATATTGAAACTTTATTAGAGAGTATAAATAAAAATATATAAACTTTAGAAAACAATTAGAATATATTAAAAACCAAAATAGTGAAATATTAAAAAGCAAGTTTCACAATATAAGTGAAGTAGACCCCAACTTAGAAAAATTAGAAACTAGAATTAAAACGTTAGAAAACTAAAGAACAATAAATACTAGACAAGATTTAGATAACTTAATAAATAAGTTAGAAATGTTAGATTTAGGAAAAATCAAAGAACTTAGTAAATTTAAAAAGACTAAGCAGATTTATACATAATGGATAAAGGAAAGCAAATTGTAGCTAGTAGTAGACTAGTAGGTAATCTTTTACTACAAACATTAAGTAGAAAAATTGAATCCAAAACAAGGCTCGAATCCTTGATAGATATAGAAGAACAATTAAGGAACTTTTAGACGGAATAAATTAAAATTAGTAAAAGTTTTAGACATATATAAAAAGGGAAATATATTTAATTAATCTTTAATATACCAACATTATAATGAAAGATATTTTTCTTGTACATATGAAGATCAATTTATACCTTTAGACTTGATAGAATACGAATCTTATAAAGAAATTGTTAATAAAAATATTCACCAAACTTATTTAGGATTAATCTATAGTGGGAGTAAAATGATTTCATAGAGAAAATTTAGGAGCCAAAGTATTAGTATATTTATACGATAGTAGATTCATAGACATAGAACAAGATGTTCCTGACATAAAATAATTCCATTGTTCCATTGCGCTACAAGTCAGGAATAATTATTTTGAATTTCTATCATTGCCGCAATTTTTGAGATTCGTCTTTCATTATCAATCTGTCTAATTTGTATTTTGGCATTTTTTTTAAAAAAGGTCTAAATCTTTTGGCTCTTTAATATATTAGAATATAATGATAAGTTGGAATTACTATACCATTATTTACAAGAGGTTGTATGGAAATGAATTGAATCATTAAATGCTGTTTTTTAATTGATATATAGTGTGTTTAAGTTTGGGTGGAATGAATTCAAAAGGTTGGTTTAAAACATATATTATGTCTATCATGCAATACCATAAGTCTAGATAAAAAATTTATTCTTCTTCAAAATTGTGTAGTCAAAAGGAAATTGTAGGATAATTGTATATAAGGAAAGCTGAATTTTTAATGATTGATTCATATTTGGGGCCATGAATAAGAAAATATCATTTCTCGGCTTAGAATTTTAGAAAAATCGATTATCTAGTGTACAATCGATTCCTTTATAGAATTTTGAACAATATTGTCGCAATCGCCGATTTTCTGTTTTAATTCATATGAAGTCTTTTCTTGCCCTACAACTGTAGAATCTGTTAATTCGATAAGTCTTTATATTTCGTTAGAATACTTTTTACTTGTAGAAGCAATATCTTTGGAGATGGGTCTTTCAAGAATATCTAAAACTTAATCTTGTTAAACTATTTTGTAACTGAAAAACCTCGTTTTGATATTTACTATTGGTCTGTTGAGATGAAGAGACTTAGTCTTCAAGGATTTGTAATCTTTAATGAATGCTTTCTATGATTCAAATCTCCAACAACCTTAGTCATAGTTTCACAACTATCACAAAGTTATATCGATGAAGAAGAAGATGATGGTTAAGAGATAGAGGTTTGCATAGTCATAGGGGGTGTTTGAGCTCCATTATTTTTTAGGAATGTATTTTGGAATAGTAGATTGATGGAGAATGTATGGTTAAAAAAGAAGGAATTTTTTTTGATTTGTGTATAATATTATTTAATTGAAAAATATATGGTTGAAAAGGATAGAGAAAAATGCATTTTGGGAAAAATAGGAATCAAACAACCTCATTCTTTTGGATATATAAAAATTATATCTTCCCATTTCTCTGCAAAAATTTAAAGCTTCTTCTATATGAAATACTTTAAAAAATGGTTTGGAAATATTTCTAATTGTTATAATACCTCCGGCTAATAATTATGTATATACTAAGACGAATTTGAGCTGGTCTCAACACCAGAGTCTTCTTGATGTTGAAAAACTTGTTCGAGTTGGGAATCAAATTCTTCACCCGAACTAGAATTGACTAGACTATGGTGGGGTGGGGGGGTACTAAAGGAGATTCTAAAAGAGTTTAGTCAAGAACAATTGGTGAGATTCCAATCAGGAGTATGGATCGGCCCTCAAGAAAATTACTTAACAATCAAAAAAGAAATTTTATCAATAGTTCTATGTATTTCAAATTTCCAAGATGATTTAATCAATAAAGAATTTATTTCAAAAATCGATTGTAAAGCCTTGAAAGATATTTTACAAAAATATGCTAAAAATCTTGTTTCAAAACAAATATTTGTAAGATGGCAAGCTATTTTGTCCTATTTTGATTTTGAAATCCTATATAAACAAAAAAATATAAAAATAAAAATAAAAAAATCAAATGTTCTTGTAGATTTTCTAATAAGAGAGTTAGAGAGTTTATACCGAAAAAATCCTCTTGAGTGACTGTGAGAGTTTCAATGGCATGTTCCTCTTCAAAGAAGAACAAAAAGAAAACTTCAATTTCTCTATTATCAATAGATGATTACATTCAAAGATCCAAGAAGGAATACCAGAATTCTTCCTCAAAAAACAGCCTTCGCTTTAAACACTTTATCCCCCCTTTCCAAAATCTTGGAAAATTTCCTACTCAAAATAAGACATTTTTTATCTATCAAATCCTTCAAATTTCAAAAAAAGCTATTCAACATAGTTCTGGCAAATTACCAAAAATCAATCCCTCAAAGGCTTTTCACTATTTTACAAAACCTATTCAGTTGTCTGTTTTCGAAATAGAAACCTCATTTATACACAGACATTCATCTCTGAATGAATGTCTTCAAGATTTATTTCCTCCTCATTTTCATTTCATGCCCAGAAACATAAAGAAGTCAAGAGCCTTTTACGAAGCCATCCTTGCTAAACAGGATTGGCTATCATCACTCGTACTTCAAACCCTCAAAAGCTCAATCTCATTGATTTTTAAAAAATAAGTATTCAAAGGGTTTTGTCGTATGAAGACTCAGGATAGAATCCATGGGATGAGAAACCAATGTGTTCATCTAAGAATGAAACATTCAAATCTCATTTCAATTCTTTTGATTATAAAGATGTTTGGTATCATGTTTTTTACTTTAGACGAGTGACTCATTCTTGTTTTATACTTTTCAACCAAACATGCCCTTCAAATTTACTAAAATGATTTCAAACTTGGTTCGAATACTTTGAACTTGATGAAAAAGTTTTACTCAGGGCCTGTTTGGTACGGCTTAAAATCTGATTAAAATTGAAAATATGGCCGTTATTGGGTCCCACCCATCTAATAAAAGTCAACAATAACGGCTATATTTTCAATTTTAATCCGATTTTAATCTCTACCAAACACCCTCTCAATCTTACTCATCAAGGATTCAAACATTTCAAATTTGAGGCTAAACAATTTTTAGAGTCTCGAGAAAATATTTCAGTTTGCCTTCAACTTAGTCTCACGGATATTTTGTTGGGACTTCAATGTTGTTTCAAAGACTAGATTCCTAATATAATGTAAAATATATAATTTGGAGATTCAAAGTAAAATGGTGGTCAATATTTCATGAAACTAATTGATGTCCGAAGGCCGTCAATTCTTGGATTTAAGAACAAAGAACTATTGGTATCCCAAAAGTCTCTAAAATGGAACAAGAAAATCATGTCGATTTCCTTGCAGAAAAATCAAGACTCTTATCGATGTTTCATCAATGCAAAATATCAAGAGTTAGCAATTATATCTAAGAAAATTGCTTCTCTTGGTTGAGTCAACTTCCAAGAAATCCAAATCAAGCAATTACAAAACTCTTCAATAAAAGAGATTTTCATTTCTTCAAAAACAAAATAAAAGTGAAATTTGTTCCACTATTTCTAATCCTTTTTGGGATAGAAATAAACATATTATTTCACTTCCGTATGAAACAAAATCTCATGAATTAATGATTTCTATTAAGTCTCGTTCTATTTAAATGAATAAGTTACTTGATTATTAGATCATAGAAACCAATCATTTACCAGAAAAATGGTAATTCGTCCAAGCAAATCCCCATGGAGCTGTTCAGCTTTCTATGTTAATAATTATGTTGAAATTGAACGAAGTGTTCCTAGATTCGTTATCAATTACAAACATCTTAATAAAGCTCATCTGATAACCATTATCTCAGAAGAAAGATTTGTTAAATAAATTTACTTAAAGCTTTTATCTTCTCTAAATTTGATATGAAATCTGGTTTTCGACATATTCAAATCAAATAACAAGTACAAAAATGCTTTCAATTCTCCTTTGGGACAATATGAGTGGAATGTTATATCATTTGGTCTCGAATATGCTCCTTCAAAATTTCAAAAAATCATGTATGATATTTTCAATCTTTACCAAAATTTTGTCATTGTTTATTCTAGTTTATTTCGAATGTTTAGAACAACATTTCAAATATCTTAAAGCATTTATTCATGTTATTAAAAAGAACTGATTAGCTGTTTCAGCTAAGAAAGTTATTCTTTTTCAAACTGACATTGTGTTTTTAGGCCATTACATTCATTTAGGAAACATTACCTCCATTCAATTAAGTCTAGATTTCACAGATCAATTTCCTGATGAAATTCTGGATAAGACAAGTTTGCAGCTTTTTAAGGCTGTGTCAATTATGTATCCAATTTTGTCAAAAATATACGATTGTTTTGTGCTCCTATTTTCCAAGGCTACAAAAGCATCCACTATCGTGGATCCCAGAGCATACTTTAGCCGTCCAAAAAAATTAAAACAACTGTGAAAAATATTCTCTCTCTCTCAATTATCGACTTTTAGTCTCCATTATTGTCAAGACAGATGTGTTGACATAGGTTATGGTGGAGTGTTAAAACAGATTTCAAAAGAGTCTAGTCAAGAACAGTCGATAAGATTCCATTCAACAGTATGGAATGGCCCTCAAAAGATTATTCAACTATCAAAAAGAAATTTTATTAATAGTTTTATGTATTTCAAAATTTCAAAACGACTTAATCAATAAAAAATTCATTTTTAAAACTGATTGTAAAGCTTCAAAAGATGTTTTACAAAATGATGTCAAAAACCTTGTTTCAAAACAAATTTTTGCAAGAAGGCNTTGTTTCAAAACAAATTTTTGCAAGAAGGCACACCTGTTTTGATTTTGAAATCCTCTATATACAATGAAGATCAAAAGTTCTTGCAAACTTCTTAACAAGAGTTTATACAAAGAAAATCTTCTTGAGAGAAAATTGTGAGATTATCAAATGGATTCTTCTTCTTCAAAGAACAAAAAGAAATCTTCGATGTCTTTACTTTCAATTGAAGACTATATTCAACAATCAAAACGGGAGAACAAAGTTCCTCCACTTTTCCAAATATATATATATATATATATATATCCTTCTCAACTTTCCAAAAACCTGGAAAGATTTAAAATAAGGAAAATTTTTATTTTCCAAAACTTTCGAATTACAAAAGAGCCCTTCAACATGGTTCTTGTAAATTACTAGAAATAAATCCTTCAAAAACATTTCATTATTTTACCAAACCAATTCATTTACTAGTTCTAGAAATGGAAACATCATGGACACATATGTATTCATCTCTAAATGAATGCTTTGAAGATATTTTCCCTTTTCAATTTTATTTCATGCCCAGAAATATCAAAAAATCAAGTCTTTTATGAAGCCATCCTTATTAAAACTAGATCGGCCATCATAATCCATACTTAAAACCCTTAAAAACCAAATCATATTGAGTTTTCAAAAATTAATATTCAAAGGGTTTTTGACTTATGAAAACTGGTGACAGAACCATGGGATGAGAAATGAATGCGTTTATCTAAAGATGAAATGTCAGAATCTCATTTCAATTATTTTGACTGCGAAGATATTTGATATCATTTTTTTTTTTTACTTCAGACTAGTGGCTTATTTCTGGTTATACTTTTTAGCTAAACATGCCCTTCAAATTTTCCAATTTGGTTTCAAACATGGTTCAAATATTTTGAACCTGACGAGAAAGTTTTACCCAATCTTACTCATCAAGCATTCTAACCTTTCAAATCAGACACAACAATTTGTAAAGCCTAGAGAAAATGTTTTGTTTCAATTCACCTTCAATCTTAAAATTTCATGGATATCCTGTTGGGATCTCAATATTGTTCAAAGACCAGATTCCGAATTTAACATTAAACATATAATTCAGAAATTTAAAGTTAAATGGTGGTCTAAGTTTTATGAAACCAAATGCTGTCCCAAAGCTGGTAATTCATGGATTAAAGAATAAAGAAATATTGGCATTCCAAAAGTTTCAAAGAAAGATCAAGAAAATCATGCCAATTTCTTTGCTGAAAAATCAAGACCACTATAAAAGTTTCATCATTGCAATACACTAGAGAAATTAGAAACTATTTTTGAGAGAATTTCTTCTCTAGCATAATCAACTTCAAGAAAGTTCTTCTCCAACAAGTTTAGAGACAAATTATGCCCAAAGTAATGAAGATCACTGTTATGGGATAAATATTGATAAACTAATTGAAGAGGAAAATTATAGAAACTCAAAAGATTCAAAAGGACTATATATGGACCCAGCTATTTGGAGGAATATCGACAATAAATACTCTCTTTCAACTATGTCTTCCACCTCAAAAGCTATTCGTGCCGGCATTACCATCAACCAATATAAATAATTACAAAAAAAAATCTTAATAAATGGAACTTTAATAAAGTAGATTCCATTTTAATCAATTTTATCAAAGTCACTTTATAAAAGTTGACGCATTATTTCAAAAGGGAGATGTCGAGGTTGACAGGTGGCAGATATCATTGTCCTTCAAGACTATTAAAGATTTTTCAATTCAATTTATGATGATTTCTAGTTCGGACTTCAAGTATAAATCAAGATTAAAGACACAAGTTCTCCTCAAGAGTTTTTAGCTGGATAAACTTTTCCAGGATAAAAGTTTGTTTGATTTCGATTTTAAGTTCTATTTCTCCCTACTTTTCATCCTTGGGCCCAAAACAAACTTTTGGTAAAAATATGAATTTATCGAAGGAATATTGAAAATTACAATGTATTGAATACACATGAATTTAGAGAAAATTAAAAATTACAAGGAATTTCTAAATTTCTTGAAAAAGCTTTTCTCCCGCCTTGAGGAGAACTTGAGTCCTGATCTTGCTTTACACTTGAAGTCGGGACTTGAAATCTTCATCCATTAACTTGAAGAATCTTGAATAGTCTTTGAAGAACAATGATATCTACCACCTCTCAACTGTTGGCATCTTCTTTTTTGAAATAATACGTCAAATTTTATAAAGTGACTTTAATAAAATTGATTAAAATGAAATCTCATTTATTAAAATCTCCTTTATTAAAGTTTTTTGTCATTATTTATTTTGATTGATGGTAATGTCGGCAAGAATAGCTTTTGAGGTGGAAGACATAGTTGAAAGAAAATATTTCATGAATTATGTTGTCGATATTCGTCCAAATAACTTGGTCCATATAGTCATTTTGAATCTTTTGAGTTTCTTTGATTTTCTTCTTCAATTAGTTCATCAATATTCATCTCATAACAGTCATCTTCATTGCTTTGAGCATAATTTGTTTCTGAACTTGTTGGAGAATAACTTTCTTGAATGGATTTAGATTTTCTAGAAGTTGATTCTGCCGGAGAAGCAATTTTCTCATAAATAATTGCTAATTCCTATGGTGTCTTGCACGTATGAAACATTGATAGTAATCTTAATTTTTCAGTAAGGAAATTGTAGGACTTTCTTTGAAACTTTTTGAAATCCCAAATTCCTTTGTTCTATCATCCATGAATTAACGGCTTTGGGACAACAGTTGGTTTCATGTAATTTAGACCACCATTTAACTTTGAATACCCAAATTATGTGTTTCATGGTAAATTTGGAATCTGGTCTTTGAACAAGATTTAAATCCCACAAAATATCCATGAAAATTTGAGATTGAAAGCGAACTGGAACAAAACACTTTTTTGAGGCTTTAGAAATTGTTTTGCATATGATTTGAAATGTTCGAATCCTCTGAGTAAAACTTTCTCATTATGTTCAAAATATTTGAATCATGTTTGAAACCACTTTGGAAAATTTGAAGGTAGTGCTTGGTTAAAAAAGTAAAAACCACGAATCATTTATTGGTCTAAAGTAAAAAAGAAAAGTGATACCAAGCATCTTTTGTAGTTAAAATAATTGAAATGAGATTCAAAAGTTTTATTTTTAGATAAACGAATTCATTTCTCATCCCATGAGTTCTATCCCAAGTTTTCATATTATAAAACCCCCTGAATATTAATTTTTGAAAAAAAAAATCAATATGATTTGGTTTTTCAGGGTGATAGCCGATCCAGTTTTAATAAGGATGGTTTCATAAAAGGCTCTTGATTTTTTGATATTTATGGGCATGAAATGATATTGATGAGGTAAAATATCTTGAACACATTCATTTAAAGATGAATACTTATGTGCCCATAATGTTTTCATTTCAAGAACAGGCAAATGAATTGGTTTGGCAAAATAATGAAAGGTTTTTGGAGGATTAATCTCTGGTAATCTGCCAGAACCAAGTAGAACGGCTCTTTTGTAATTTGAAGGTTTTGGAAAATAAAAAATTTCCTTATTTTGAATCTTTCCAATTTTTTGGTAAGTTGAAAAGGATAACGTTATTTTTTGAAAGGTTCATGAACTCTATTCTCCCTTTTTTGATCCTTGAATATAATCTTCAATTGAAAGTAAAGCTTTCTTTTTGTTCTTCTTTGTAAAATAAGAATCCATTTGTTATCTTCACATTTTTTCTCAAGAAGATCTTCTTTGTATAAACTCTCTTTTTAAAAAGTCTGCGAGAACATTTGATCATCCTTGTATATCAAGGATTTTACAATTAAAACAAGACAAAATAGCCTGCTATCTTACAAAAATTTTCTTTGAAACAAGGTTTTTGATGTCTTTGAAGCTTTACAATCAGTTTTCAAAGTAATTTTGTATTGGATAAATTGTCTTGAAATTTTGACATACATAAAACTATTAATAAAATTTCTTTTTTGATAGTTGAATAATTTTTTTTAGAGCCAATCCATTCGCCTGAATGGAATCTTACTAATTATTCTTAATTAGACTCTTTTGGAATCAATTTTAACACCTAACCATATTCTATGTCTGACGCATCAGTCTCGACAATCATGGATGCGGTCAATAATTGATAAACATGGAATACTTTTGACAGTTGTTTTAACTTTTTGGACGACTAAATGTTTTGCTGTCCATGGTAGTAGATTCAATTGTAACCTTTGGAAAAGTGGAGCACAAAGCAGTCGTACATTTTTGACAAAATCGGATACATAATTGATAGCCTATAAAATGCTGCAAAGTTGTTTTATCCAAAACTTCATCAGGAAATTTATCTGTGAATTCTACATTTCTTTGAATAGGGTTTTGGTTCCTAGAAGAATGTAATGGCCTAAGAACCTAATGCGAGTTTGAAAAAGAATAACTTTCTTACCGAAACAGCTAATCCGTTATTTTTTATAACATGAACGGATTTTTGATAACATGAATAAATGCTTTGAGAACTTCTGTTCTAAACTTTCGGAATAAATTAAAACATCATCAGTGTAAACAACGATAAAATTTTGATAAGGGTTGAAAATATCATTAATGATTTTTTGAAATTCTGAAGGAGTATTTTTTAGATTGAGTAACATTACATTCCATTCGTATTGTCCAAAAGGAACATTGAAAGCAGTTTTATACTTATCTTTTTCTTTGATTTGAATCTGTCAGAAACAAGATTTCATATCAAATTTTGAGAAGATAACAACTTTAAGTAATATGTTTAACAGATCTTTCTTTTGAGTTAATGAATATCAAGTCCATCGGAGAGCTTTATTGAGATATTTATAATTAATAACGAGTTTAGAAGTGTCTTGTTCAATTTCTGTAGAATTATTGACATAGAAAGCTGAACAACTCCAACGAGATTTACTTGGATAGATTAATCCCTTTCAAGTAAATCATTATTTCTTTGATACAATAATCAAGTAACTCCTTATTCATTTGAATATGACGAGGCTTGGTAGGAATCATTGATTCATGAAATTTTGTTTCATACGGAAGTGAAATGTGTTTCTTTTTATCCTATAAAGCATTAGGAATAATGGAACATATTTCACTTTCAATTTGTTTTTGAAAAAAAATGAAATCTTCTCTTTTATCGAAGAGTATTTTAATTGCTCTTCAATTTTTGAAACTTAATTTCTTCTTTAAGAAATTGAATATGTTTTTTCTTGATTTTTATGTTATGATTTTTTTTTTTAAATAGATGCTTGTTTTAAAGAATTGAATTGCTCATATGAAGGAAGATTTGTAAATTTGAAAAATATTTTTTGCCCAAAAATATTGGCTTCTAAACCATTTGAACTTGTTTGAAAATGATAAATTTGAACAATGAAAGGAGTGTCAAGTATAACTTCGTGGTCTAAGTCTTTAACTAAATAAAAACTATTTTTGAAACAAGTGTTCATGTTACAAACATGAGTTTTTGAAAGCTTGTATTGAATATTGAGATTTTTTTACCGCTAGCACCATAATGTCGCTCGATAGTTTTCTCAAAATATTTTGTAGGGATAAGATCTTCCGTAATACAATTTTGATTAGTTCTGGATTCAATCAAAACTCTGGAGGTAAATTTGAAATCTTTGTGGACCACGATGATCATATTACAATACCATTTTTGAAACTAAATGCGATTAATAACATTAATTTTTTCTTCTTTCGTTTGAGAATTTTCGTGAGGAATAGAAGATATCTTTTGAAGAGGCCTCTTCAGAGGATGAAGAGGAATCATTATGTTTAGAAGTATTTTCTTGTTCCAATGTTTTGGTTTTTAAGAGAACAACTTCCATATGAACATTTTTCATTGAAGCTCAAGCATTGAAATTTGAGATTTCATTTCATTAATTTTTTAGCGTAATTCAGAACTAGAAGATTTTGAAGATGATACGATGTTAAACATATTTAATATATCTTTCATATTAAACGGTATAATCGAAGATTTGGATTGTAAAAGGATAGGGAACTTCTTATATAATTGAGGATCTTCGATCCTCTTGATTTTATCTCGAATAAGTTTTTCTTATTATTTAAGAACATTTATGGTTTTACAACTACAAGTCTTATGACCTTGACTTGAAGTGGAAAAGGATTTTGAACTGGTTTCAACATCCGAGTCTTCTTGATGTTGATAAACTTGTTCAAGCACTGAATCATATAATTCTTCACCAGAACTCGAATTAAGTAAATTAAGAAGTTCAAGTTTAATATTTTCAGCAATTTGAAGATTATTAATCTTTCCCTTGGGCATTTATTTGAATAATGACTTGTTTAATTACATTTCCAACGAGTAATGTTTGAAGTTTTAGGAATTTGCTTTCTAAAAGATTTTATTTTTAGAATATCTGGGTTTTGAATTTGCAGGAGGATAGTTTTGAAAATATTTTTGAAAGGATTTTATCAAAATCATATAGATCACAGAATGATCCGAGATCTTTGCGACTTTTAGATCTCTCTGATTTCAATTTTGCTTTGACCTTAAGATCATTGCACAATGTTAATCCTTCTTTATTGACGAAGTTTAAAATTCACCATAAGCAAGGAAAGCATAAGGAATAGCATCATCATATTGAAGTTGGATAGAATTTCGCACCTTTTCTGCGAAAAGTTTAGGAAGTCTAGATAGAAATCTTTTTTTTTTCCAAAATGATTGATTGCAATCTTCACGATATAAAACCCTGGTAAGGAATATATCCTTATACCAATGAAAATCATAAATTTTTGGACAAGTGAGATTTAATAGAATATCAGATGTTCTGTCTTGAAGAAGAGTAGGAGTTCCAATAAAATGTTTGAGAACAGAAAAAACAAGAGTAGAGAAACTATCATTCTGATGTTGTTCGTTGGTAGCTTGAGTAATCTTGTTATGGTCTTCTTCATTAAGCTAGTTTTTCCACCAACTTTTACGTCACCCGATGAAACTACACATAAATTACCGAATGCGATAACACGAATGATTTCTTGACATGTATAAGCTGTGTAACATACAACCATATTTTCAAATAATTGAAGAATTTGATATTCTATCATTCGACGATTTCATAGCCTGAATAGGAAACTTGAGGTTTCTTCTTTTCCTCATATAACATATCACGATAAGAAGGACAAGAATAGAAATTTGAAAGTTTTGGATTTTGACCTTTCAATTTATTGATTTGAGAAAGTTCATTCTCAATAAATTAAACTTCTAATTCTTCTAAAGTATCGATGGTATTGATATTCTTAGAAGTTCTTAATTTGGAAATTTGAGAACTAAGTTTTTGTAAAATACTTGATTTAGAAAATAAAGATTCATTTTTTAACTTTGGAGTAAGCTTGGAATCAACAGGTTTAAAAATAGTATCTAAAGGTTTTTTCTCTTCTTTTTTTGATGAAGAGACTTCATACTCAAAATTGCCTTCAATTCTGGTTAATTGAATACAAACAGATTGAAGAACAATACTAGTATAATTGTTCTAAAATTGAATATTTTTGGTATCCTTTGTTGTAGTATTAGATTCTTCTAGTCTATCATCAGGATTTTGTTTGAGAGGAGATGAAATAATTACTTTGCTTCCATGACTATATGAACCTAGTTAGATGAATATCGACAATATAGGGTTCATAATTCAAGAAGATTTCTCTTTCAACTGTGCCTACCACCTCAAAAAAAATTTCTGCCAGCATTACCATCAATCAAAACCAATAATGGAGAAACTTTAAAGGAACTTTAATAAAGAAGATTTCATTTCAATCGACTTTATTAAAGTAGTTTTATAAAAATTGAAGCATTATTTCAAAAGACACTGACAAAAATGGTGGCAAACATCATTGTCCTTCAAAACTATTCAAGATTTCGTCAATACAATTCTTAGAAGATTTCGAGTCCGAAGATCAAGACTCAAGACTCTTTCAAGTGGTTTCTCCATTATCAGTCTTGATCGACAGTAATGTTGGCAAAAATAATTTTTGAGGTGGTAGACACAGTCGAAAGAGAAATATTTTTGAATTATGAACCGGTATTCATCTAAGTAACTAGGTTCATATAGTCATTTTGAATATCTTTGATATTCTTCTGCAATTAGTTTGATAATATGAACCCTGTAGCAGTCATCTTCATTACTTTGGATATTGTATGTTCCAAAACCTGTTGGAGAAGAATTGTTTTGAATTAATTTGGATTTCTTGGAAGTTGACTTAGCCAGAGAAGTAATTTTCTCTGGTATAATTGTTAACTCTTCTGGTGTTTTTCATTGATGAAACATTGATAAGAGTCTTGATTTTTCTGCAAGAAAATTGGCATGATTTTCTGTTGACCTATGGTTGATGTCTCGTTTTGATTATCACAAACAAATTATGTTTATTACTAACAAATTGATTTCAAAGTGTCCATAGTGATTATTTCACAAAAGTATTTCGATGGCACAAAGTTCAAGACAAGTAATTTGCATACAAAAGCCAACATGGAAACAAGATCAAACAAACGAGGCCATTGAGAATGATGTTGCAAACCCCGCAAAAGTTGCCTCCACAAAAATCATGACACAAGTCGAAGTACCAATCAAGCAATGCACATCAAATCATTCAAACTAAGTACTTAGATGTTTTACGACTACATGTAATGGTAAAACATTTTAATACTTGGCAATTATGTTTTTCACGACAAAATGTTTTACTCGAAAAATATGTTTTTCAAAATGTAAAAAATTCGTAATATATAATTTTAAATATGACAAACACTTTTGAAAAACATTTTAAAACGTCCCTCCAACGCTTACATTTGACAAATTTAAAAAATGAGGGCGTTTCGGGCCAAAGAGGTGGTACCAGACGTCTGGTATGACCAATTTTGGCCACAACGGTCATTTTTCAACGGTCCAATCTTTTGACAAAAAATAACGGCTAATTGACCATCTTGTATATTACCGGACGTCGGGTAAAGTGCGTCCGTTAGGACAAAATTTTTTACTGTTTGAGAGCTATAAATACCTTACTATTCCTCCACTTGAACTAACCATTCTTGAACATTAAAGTGAGGCTTTTATTGATCCCAACTATCTTATTCTCCATCTTTAAGAAGATCAAAAATATTAAATTCTTGAAAAAAAAATTGAGTGATTAATTTTGTAAAAATCTTTAGTTATTCAAGAAATTTTTCATATCAACACTTTGTGCTAAACTCATTGCCATCTATTGAAGTATTTGCCTCTTCTTTTCTTGTTATCAATCTTGATTCTATCATTCGATAAGAACATGAGATTTTACTTGTAAATTCATTTTGAATTGTGGATCGAGTTGAGTTCCTGGAAAGCTCATCATTGTAAAACAATCAGTGCTCCTTAGTTGCAAGTTACCGGAAGCGTTGTAAAGGGTGCTCCTTGGTTGCAAGTCACCGGAAGCGTTGTAAAGGGTTGGATTGTACCACAAGTCAATCAACATAGTGAAAAAGGCATTGCTCGTGATGGAGAGCTTGGTAACGGGGGACGTAGATCATTGCGTTGGATCGAACCTCCATTTAATATCGTTTGCACTTTCTAACTCTTTTACTTAAAGTTTTTTTTTTGTGCAAACTTATTTCGATTATCTACGTGCCTATTTGTGTTTGGTTTGTTTCATTATCATTTGTGTGATTATTAGATTAAAATCTTGTATAGTTAACGAAAAAGTTTTAAAAATCAATTCACCCCCTTCTTGGTTAGCCAATATTGAGCTTTCATTTTACTGTTCCTTTTTAGAGACCTTTGGGATACCAATATTTCTTTGCTCTTGAATCCAAAAGTTGACATCCTTGGACTGTAATTAGTTTCATGAAATTTTGACCACCATTTACTTTGAATTTCCAAATTATTCATTTTACATTATACTCGAAATCTAGTCTTTGTACAGCATTGAAGTCTCAACAAAATATCCATGAGACTTTAAGATTGAAGGCAAATTGAAATAAAAGACTTTTTTGAGGGTTTAAAAATTGTTTTG